>CM043016.1:19253892-19353081 GCA_023690525.1 Holotrichia oblita | reverse complement strand
AAGAGAGAAACAAAACAAAAAAAAACAAAACTGGCCTGACGGAAAAGGTATCACCCTGCTTTTAAACTTTACCCTTGATTATTAAATTAAAACAAAGAAGGGAAGAAATAACCTGCCTAGAAGCTAACTTAAAACTAAAGCGTGTGATGAGGGAAGTAACGCCTAAATTACACTAAAAATACAAACTCAATAAATGCTATACCCACCATTATAATTATACAGTGTGTCCCAAAATGTCCGCAACAGCCCTGTAAGTGCTGTATTATAGTCGTCATAAAAAAGTGTTTCAAATAAAAGTTGTTCCAATTTACATGATCTACTTTGTGAGCTGAAGAGATTTCGAAAATTTTATACAGCCTGATCATTATGTCGTTACTTCTTTACATCTCTTACGGCAGCCATCTTGAATTCGCTTCCAATCGAAAAATGTTATAAGAAAAAGTTGTTCAGAATTACAAAATACCGCCGAATGCAAAATTTCAACTCGATCGTCAAATACAGTGAAACCTGCCTAAGACGGACCCTTGATAAAACGGAAAACTGTTTAAGGCGGAAAATTTTCATAGTCCGGAATCGTCCTCGTAAAAAAACATAGAAACTGTACCTTTTTAAAACGGAACCTGTTTAACGCGAAACCGTACTAATAAATTTAGACCAAAAAGTATTGTGAACCTCCATAAAACGGAATCGGTTTCCACCATAAACAACAGAGTTTACATACTTCAACTGACCGGCAACGGTCCTTGGCTTGATTTACGATTAGAAAACAGACTATTTCTGACGGCCACCTATGAAGGAAACACTTTGTCTATTGAAAAATGTATCACACGTGTGGATTACTAGTTAAAATGACTCAATAGGAAGACGGAATACAAAGGGAATACACATAGTTGTGCACACATGTTCGATCTTTTGTCGGACGTTGATAAAGTAACGTTCAAGTTCATCTCAAAAATACGCCTTTAGTTTCTGTTAGTCTCAATTTGCTTTGCGGACAAGGTGGTTACAATGGCTAGTTCACAGAAACATACGCTTTCTCTACAAGAGAAATATGAGCTGCTAAAGTGTTACGAAGAAAAAAGGTTTAATGCTAAATTATTAACAATCAGTTTAAGTGCGGCAAAACACAGGTGTATCAAATATTAAAAAATAAAGAATCAATTAAACAAGAATTTTTAAGTGGTGCCGGTAATTCTAAAGCCAAAAGAAAACTCAGACAAACGGGCAACGAAGACATCAACAAAATTCTTTTTGAGTGGTTTCTAGATGCTAGGACAAGAAATCTGCCAATATCGGGACCAATTTTGCAAACTCAGGCAAAAATAATTGCAAAACGTTTACAAAAAAATGATTTTAAAGCATCTAACGGATGGCTAGAATGTTTTTGCAAAAGACACGGCATATCTCACAAACACATTTGCGGAGAAGCTAAGGATGTCAACAACGAAACAGTTGAGGAATTGAAAAATAAACTGCAGGACACCATAAAAGATTATGAACCGTGCGCCATTGCTAATTGTGACGAAACAGGATTATTTTTTAGAGCGCTACCAAGTAAAACCCAACATTAAAAAGTGACAAGTGTATTGGAGGAAAACAGTCTAAGGAACGATTGACTGTGTTAGTGTGTGGTTTTGTTGATGGAAAACTAGAAAAACCACTTGTTATCGGAAAATCACTAAAACCACGGTGTTTTAAAAATGTGTATGTTCGAGACCTTCCAGTTGAATGGCGAGCAAATAAGAAGGCTTGGATGACGTCAAGTTTGATGAACGATTGGCTCGTGGATTTAAACGTGAAAATGCGCCAGCAAAAAAGAAAAATTATCATGTTTCTAGACAATGCCGCATGTCATCCACATTTAACTTTATCGAACATCAAGCTATGTTTTTTTTCCTCCAAACAGCACAAGTATAACCCAGCCAATGGACCAAGGTGTTATCCAAAACCTAAAATTGCATTACAGAAGGCACGTCCTAAAATCTTTAGTTCAGAATATGTCACAGAGTCAGTCAGTCTCAGATTTAGCAAAACAAATTTCAGTACTGGATGCAGTGCGCTGGATTGCCAGCGTCGTCAAAGAAGTTCAGTGCAGCTGTGTAGTAAAATGCTTTAGAAAGGCAGGCTTTAACCTAGAAAACACAGCCAATGAAGACTTTCCAGAAAACAATGAAGAACTTCTCCGGGACATAGAACATCTGATTGAGGCTGCAGGAGAAGAAGGAACCACAGCAGAAGACTTTGTGAGTGTTGACCGAGAATTGATTACCGAAGGAGGTCATCAGACGATTGACACATTAATCGATTTGGCAGTAGAATCTGAAGAAGTCTTAGAACTTTAGCAAATTCGTTAAAATTTTGGAATTTCACGCGTTGGTATGCTTTAGATTGGACGGTTGAATGAAACATTAGAATTTCATATTTTAATACATATGTATAATAACCTGAGTAAAACGGAAACCTGTGTATAAAGGAAAATATTTTGGTCCCAGTCGATTCCGTTTTAAACAGGTTTCACTGTATTTATTTTTCCCATGTATTATCTATCGCGGTGGCCCAAAATGTCCGCAACAGCCTTGTGAATCCTGTATTATAGTCGTCATAAAAAAGTGTTTCAAATAAAAGTATTCATTTACATAGTAAATACTAAACGTTTTATTTTCTAAAGAAAAATCACGGAAATATTATAAGACAGTAATTATGAAAATTAAAAAAAAATGTGTGACGATATAAAAAACAACCGTATACGAAAAATAATAAATAATAATACATTGCAGACTAACGCTTAAAATGAAAGTAAACAAAGCAAGAATATGACAAAAAAGCAATCACTCCACGAAACCTCCTTCATTTGCTATACCATACATGCCACTGTTCGATGATTGAATTCGTCCATAACACTGTAGAGCACATTGGCTCCTATCCCGTTTGCGCACTCCAGGATGACATCTTTCAAATGGCTGCGGTCTCGGAACGGCCGATAGCTATAGACCTGGTTTTTCAGATAGCTCCAAAGGAGAAAATCCAGTGATGTCAAATCTGGATATCTGGGCGGCCACTGAACTTGGGATGTCCGATTGAATATTTTATGGGCTCCGAAATTCACTTCCAACCTTTCTTCAATGCCAGCCGAAGCGTGGCAAGGTGCCCCATCATGCTGGACGTGCATGTTACAACGAATGTGAAGCGGGAAGTCATCTACAATCGGTTCCAGTACATTTTGCAAGAACTGAAGGTACTGAGAAGCATCCATGCAATTTTGTAAAAAAAAAATGGTCCAACTAATCGCGTGTCCAGAATTCCGCACCATACATTAACTTTTTCATTATACTGGTCGCTACTGTTGACTGTGAAATGTGGATTATAATTTGCCCAGTACCGACAATTCTGCGATGAAACCGTACCATTCGTGTAGAAAGTCGCTTCATCGGAGAATAAAATATTCCGGTGAAAGTTAGCAGTGGCTTCCGTTTCTCCTTGCATCCACGCACAAAAATTGAAACGACTTTCATGGTCATGTTGTTGCAACCAGCAGATAAATTTAGGTTTATACGGCTTCAAACCATTTTTCTTGAGTAATCGCTGAATATTACAACGAGATAGTTCGATCTCTTGCTCAATCAGCCGGATGGAAATGCGCGGATTTTCGGTAATCCGTAAGATGACTTCCAACACCACATTTTCCGTAACTGGCCATCGCCTGTGGTTCTTGTTAAACTTATTTTCTACACTTCCAGCTTCCTTAAAATTTTGTACAATACGAGCTATCATTGAATAATGTGTATTCTTGCCAGTATACCGCAAATTAAATTGTCTTTCCGTATTCCGGCTATTTTTTTGGACTTCTTGGTGCCATTGGTATGAAATTAAAGTCATGTATTTATTTCTGGCTCACTTATGACTCTCAAGCTCATCACCTCTGTTTTAGATTCGATTTTGCTACTTGATTTTTAGGCCATAATTCACTCAGTAAATAACTAAAATTTTGCATGCGGCGGTATTTCGTAATTCTGAACAACTTTTTCTTATAACATTTTTCGATTGGAAGCGAATTCAAGATGGCTGCCATAAGAGATAAAAAGAAGTAACGACATAATGACCAGGCTGTATAAAATTTTCGAAATCTCTTCAGATCACAAAGTAGACCTTGTAAATTGGAACAACTTATATTTGAAACACTTTTTTATGACGACTATAATACAGGACTTACAAGGCTGTTGCGGACATTTTGGGCCACCGCGATAGATAATACATGGGAAAAATAAATATTTGACGATCGAGTTGAAATTTTGCAGGCGGCGGTATTTCGTAATTCTGAACAACTTTTTCTTATAACATTTTTCGATTGGAAGCGAATTGAAGATGGCTGCCATAAGAGATGAAAAGAAGTAACGACATAGTGACCAGGCTGTATAAAATTTTCGAAATCTCTTCATATCACAAAGTAGATCTTGTAAATCGGAACAACTTTTATTTGAAACACTTTTTTATTACGACTATAACACAGGACTTACAGGGCTGTTGCGGACATTTTGGGACACACTGTATACGTGATTATACATATGCAACGACACAATTATACAGTCACCTGTGCCAATTGCTGCCTTAATAAAGATTGCTTCATATTATGCTTAAATAATTTTTCGCCAGCTCGCAGGAGGTGAGGAGGTAACCCGTTAATAAGTTTGTAAATAGCATAGGTGAAACTCCTCTCAAATAGCGCTGTACGATGGAGTGCAGGAGTGATACTGTGCTCAATATTACGCAACATTCTTATATGTACATCTTGACGATACATAATTTTGTTGTAGAGGTACGTAGGTTGCTTATGACGAATAATCTTGTGGCATAGACAATAAGAATGAAGTAAGCGTCGATTATACATATTTAGCCACTCCAACTCAGCAAATTTATGCGCTATGCGACCGTATTTGCGAATTCCAAATATTAGTCTTACACAAGAATTCTGCACTCGCTGTATTCTTCGCGCAGTATCCCCGTCAATACACTCGCCGTGCAGTATCGAACAATATACGAATGAAAACAAGACCAATGCGTTACAAAACAACGCTTTAGTGGAACTACCCAGATAAGATCTGTGCGCGTATAGGAGCTTTAGAGCCATGTAAGCTTTTGTGATACAGTTGGAAATGTCTCCTCTAGAGCGAAGTGCAGTGTCCATTTCTACGCCCAGGTTTTTTACACTTTGACACAACTCAATTTCAACACCCCCCACATTACATTTAATCCCCCCAGCGAGCTCTCTCGTCGCATTTTTATTGCCGAACAACATAACAGCCAATTTAGAGGGGTTAATATTTAAGGAGTCATTATTCGACATCTTATGTAAATTATTGAGATCGCAATTAATTTTATGAATAGCGTCTCCGCTATACGAACTATAAAAATAATGATATATTTGTGTGTCATCTGCATACATGTGCATAGAACAGTGATTCAATGTCTTCCAGAAATCACACGTATATATGGACAATAGAAGAGGTCCCAAAATAGATCCTTGTGGTACACCTTGTCTGACGGAACGCGCATCGGAAATCCCAGTAGGTAATTTGACACTCTGCATACGCCCACCCAGATAACTACGCATCATTTGAATAGCACCCACCCCAAACCCAACAAAATGCAGCTTAGCTATTAAAAGATCGTGAGAAATAGTGTCAAAGGCTTTGGTATAATCAAGCAATGTCAGAACTGTCAGCTTTCCCTTATCTGCTGCAGATATGATATCATCCGCGACGCCCAAGAGAGCTGTCTCACAACTGTAGCCTTCCCTGAAGCCAGATTGGATATCAGGGAGAATATTGTATTGTTTTAAAAATACTTTCAACTGACGGTTAATAATTTTCTCCATCACTTTCGACAATGCAGGTAGTAAACTGATAGGCCTCAAGTCAGCATAGCTTACAGGGTCTTTGTTTTTTGGCAACGGTATTACCAGTGCATTTTTCCAGGCGGAAGGAAAATAGCCTTGTTCCAATGCGCAGTTTATTATGTGGATCAAATAAGGGGTAATTAATGGACAGCACAAGCTGATCATATGGATATTAATACCATCAGCGCCAAAAAACTTTGAATTAATATCAAGAAGCAATGTATGAACAGTATCTGCCGTAACCATCTCAAATTTGAATGTAGTAAATATATTATGCATTGTAGTGGAATTACAGGTTGTTATTAAGTCACCAGAATCCGTGGTTGGCGGCAGAGAGTCAATAAAGAAATTATTTATGCTATCGGGGCATTGCAACCGTTCAGGCAAGGCATTACTTGTGTTATCGAAGCCAACAATCTGTTTTAAATGTTTCCACATCATTCGAACTGCCACGTGCAATGTAATTAAAATACGCTTTCTTTTCGTTTCTAATACTTAAGGTTGTAAGATTACGGAGACTCTTGTAGTAGTTCCAATGCGCGTCCCGCCTAGTTGCCCTGAATCGACGTTTAGCACTATCCCTTAAGCTCATCAGCAATTTGACACTATCGGTAAGCCAAGGGGCTTCACCCTCGGTAATTTTAATAGTTTTCCATGGAGCATGAGTATTAAATAGGTTAATGATATTATTATTTAGAAACTGGATTTTATCATCAATGCTTAGACTGAAAAGGAATTCGCTTAAGGTCATCCGAGAAATTAATTTTATCGAAACGATAGAAATCACGCAATACCTTGAAGCGTGGACCCACACCCGGTTTATTAACATTTAATCGACAATTTATCAATTCGTGATCAGACCCAGAGAATTCAGTAATTTTGACGTCTTTGAGAATACTTGCGTCAGACAGGAGAACAACATCAATCAGGATACTTGACTGATCTTATCCCATTTTGTTGTTTGCCCGCTATTCTTCTTAGATGTTTCATCTCCATTGCATTTATTCTGGACTCATCGTTCTTCCTCAATGTCCAGTTTTCACATGCATATGTTATTATTGGCAATGTTATTGTATTGTAAATTTGCATTTTTGTCTTCATATCAATATCCCTGTGTCCGAGGATTGTCTTATTTAATGAGTAGTATATTCTTGTCGATTTGTTTTGTCTGTTTATTAATTCTCTGTCCATTTTCCCATCCTCTGTCAATATGCTTCCCAGATAGTCATGTGTTGTTAACCTCTCTAGTGTCTTATCTTTACATTTAATTTCCCTGTTAACTTTATTATCTAGGTTTTCATTAACAATCATTACCTTAGTTTTATTTAGGTCAATTACTGTGTCAAGTTGTTCAGTTTGTGTTTTTATACGTTTAACTGTTATGTCCATCATTAGATATCACGAATAGGAGTGGGCTCAGACTGTCTCCTTGTTTTATTCCTTTCTTCATTTCGAATTCTTCCGATTTTTGCCTCGCGATTTGAGATCTTACTGTCTCATATCTGCTTCTGATGGCCTCTGCCAGGTCTTTATGTATTTTCATTTCTTTTAGAGCTTCCCATATCTTCATTCTGTCTATCGTATCAAATGCTGCTTTCAGATCGATAAAAACTAGAAACAATTCTTTTCCTTCTTCAAGTTTTCTTTCTATTATGTAGTTTATTATATATATATTGTCGTTCGTTTGTTTCTCTGGTCTGAATGCTGCATGCTCTTCTTCTAGGTTTTGTTCTACATATTCTCTTAGTCGCTTTTCTAGTATTCGTGTGTATAATTTGTAGGTCGTTTGTGCTAAACATATATGTAGGTCTATAGTTTTCGCAGTGAGTCTGTCTTATCTCTTAATGCTTTTATTTCCTTCCTGTTAGTTCCTCTCAGTCTTTTTATTCTAGTACAAAATTTTCTATTATCCAGTTTATGTGATTGAGATAACTGCTCTCCATGATTTCTTTTTCTCTTCCTTTATGGCTTTCTTTACTAGGTTCCTCTTCCTATTCTAATCTTCTCTATCCTCTATTGTTTTTGTTTGTATATACTTTTGCCAAGCAGTCTTTTTCTGTTTTACTATATTCTTAATTATGTTAATGTTTATTAAACTTCTACAGATATCTATCCTAAGTTCTGATACCACATTGTATTTCCTATAATCAACTCATTTCTTCTACAGATATCTATCATCTTTATCCCATTTCTATTTATTACTTCTTCCCCATGTTTCCCCATACATCTCATTCGTCTGATTAGATCTTTGCCCGCTCTACTATTCTAATCTCCCATTATTATCGTTGTCTCATTTTCTTCTCTCACTTCATCTAATTCTCTTTGCAAAATTGAATAGAAATCACTCATTTCTTCTTCTGCTGTTCCCTCTACGGATCCATAAATCTGTATGATATTTATAGTTTCTATTTCCTTCATTTCTAGAGTTGTCATCATTATTCTTGAGTTAACTGCTTTATATTTTATCACTTTCTTGTTTATTTCTTCGGTAACTATTATTCCCACTCCCGCCTTTGCCCTGTGTTCTTGTTCAGGTCCTGAGTAGTATAATGTGTGCAAACATAATCTAGGATCCATAAAATTCAGGGAAGATAGGAGAAAAGGAAAATCAATGGTGCTCTTAACAAAGATATCAATCATCTGTATCAGCCAAAACAAACCTAGACATCGAAGCCAGATCATTGATGATCATTGAAGCTCCTCGTCCAGTCTAAGTGCTTTAATAAACTGCATTAGCTGTGATGGTTTCAGAGCAGGTCGTCCATGACGTCTTTACCGAGATAGTTAACTGGAGTTTCCATGATGGCGGTGCAATAAGATGTCAGGTGTTACGGATTTTCACCTTCAACCCCGCAGAACCTGTAGACGCTATTCTGCTTTAGACCTATTCTTGTCATGTGTCACTAAGGTGTTCACGAAGGTGACAATGCGCTATGAGAAAACCTGTGATGATGCGTATTCTATTTCTGCTTAGTTCTAGCAAAGTTTTTGCTCTGTGCTTGTTGCAGCTTCCAAGGAAGATCGTGGAGTGTCTCAGACCAGAGAGATTCTCCCAGAAGGATGCTCTGAGCCTCTCTTCTCTGTCTTTAAGTTATTTTTTGTAGGTGTTCATCATACGGGCATGGTTGCATGTCCGATGCATAAATTTTTCATTGATTTCGCCGATTCCGTGACGGTGATGAGGACCTTGCAGGCGATGAACCGAGCAACGATGCCAAAAACCACTTGCAATGCAGAAAACATCGAGACAGTCAAAGAAATTCTTCGAAGCAACCGCTGCAGACTCATCGTGGGATACCGAAAAGCGCAGTCTATCAAATTTTGACCGAAGATTAGAGAGTTAAGCATTGCAAAGACATGTTAAAAATGTTACAAAGGAATCCAGCAAGTATGTCAGCCATTGTAACTGGTGATGATGAAACGTGGTGCTTTCAATACGAACCAAAAACAAAACGTCAGAGTGCGGCATGGAAGTCATCAGAAGAGCACAATCAACAGAATCCTGCCCATTCTCTTCGATTCAAAAAGAATTGTTTACAGTGAATTCGTTCCAGCACGCCAGACGGTGAAAGCAGAATATTATCTGGACGTTCTACATCGATTGTGGGTCAGAATTCGACGAGTTCGACTGAAATATCGAGAGTCAGACAGTTGGGTTTTGTTGCTCGACAATGCACCATCGCATAAAGCCATGATTGTACGTGAATGCCGTACCTCCTCCATTTTGGATTCAATCCTTGTCCTTTTAATCTTCTTACTCGGCCCATTTCATCGGAATCCTTCAAATTATATTTGGATTCATTAGAAAACAATACAGTTTTCCATTTTCGGACTGCCCAATCGACGTGAGCTTCAACGAACCTAAGCTTGGCTGCTCTGATTTTTGGGACGAAATTAAATGCTTTCGTGCAGGTTATCGACTGACTAACCCGGCTTCTAATCGTTCTCACGTTAATTGGTAAATTTAATTGGTTTTCTAATTGATTGAAAGAAACTGTAGGATCACTTTTTAAAGATACCAAAAAATGTGATTTGAAAAAGTTGTTTCCAATTTTAGGCTCAAACGTTTATTGTTTATTGCTGCACAAACTACGAACGACAGAGAGACAGAGAGAGAGAGAGAGAAAAATGTTAAAAATTCTACAGTTGTAGTATGCAAAGAAATGTACTAGTTTAGAATCACAAGAACAATGATAGTTCTATTACCGGTGAAAGATGTCGAGAGTTCGGAAATCAGTAATAAAGAACCTTCTAAATCTATAGGGCAAGAAAGAAAACAAAAAAATCGCGGAGAGATGGATGTTTCACGGAAAGATGGATCAAGAAGAAAACAGGAATGTTATTATATATACGTATGTCGAATTTTTATTCATTTTTCAGTCTCATAAAGAACATTATGTCGATTTTTACAAATATAAACGCAAATTAAAGCCAGATTTTTTTCAAGAGTTGTTTTTTCTTCACGATCTTTTCTCGAATAAACTCATATTGACATGTTCAAATACAAACGAAATACAAATTATAGAAAATAAGGATTAAATAAAATACAAATCAATGATAATGCAAATTAAACTTCTGACTGTTTGCAAGATTTTCTCAGCAGCTGTTTTTTCATCGCGTCTCTTTTCCTTGCGATTTTTTCTCGTAGTTGCTCTTGGAGCTTGTTGGTGGTTGGTTTTGTTCGAGGAGTCGCATTCTTAAGCCCTGTAAGTCTCAGGATTGTTTGAATTTCATGTAGAATAGACGTCGGTGATTCAGTTTCCCTGTCAGACGATGATCTTCGAGATCGAATGCTCCGAAATTTTCCAAATTTATATCGAGTCAGTCTTCTCCCGATGTGCTACTGAACCCAAGTATTGCAGCAGTTCTAAAGTGAGCGTTGAGTAGAGCGAAAAATGATCTGTCAAGAGGCTGAAGAGCGTGAGTCAAGAGTAGGTTGGCCAACATGTTAGACCGTCGATGGGGCCCTTTTAGTTGGCTGGGACCCAACGCGCCCATTCGTTGGCCTGTGCGATCTCCTGGCTTGACACCTCTAGATTTTTATCTTTGGGGGTTTGTAAAGGATGAGGTATACAAGCAGCGATATCGAAATGTGATAGAACTCGAAACAAGTATTAGACAAACGCTAAATAATATTTCTGGTCGAACTATTAGAAAATCTATTAAACAGCAAGGCAACGTATTTGAACATTTATTAAGTTAATGAATTATTTGATTATTGTGTTTATTGTTTTTGAACCATGAACATTATATTTTGTTATTATATTCCATGATCAAACAGAATTAAATGTTAACAAATTTCTTAAGCTTTAAACGCTTCTCATTTGTTTATTTTTTAGTTGAAGAAAGCTATGTATTTCATATTTTTGATTCAAAACATTATGCTCTTTCCAAATACGTACAAATATAACATTATAATCTATGTTTTTTTGTTAATTTTAATAATGTTTCTTGATCCAACACAACGACTTTAGCTGCTTTCGATTTGCCACGATTCTCACCTCACTTCACTTTTCCCACTAATAGGCTTCGTTTTATTTGCAAGTGAGTAAGTGATTTATTTTGCTGAAGTGAGAATCATGTGAAAATGAAGTGAGAAGTGAGGGGAGGAAAAGTGAGA
The DNA here is from genome assembly GCA_023690525.1 of Holotrichia oblita. NCBI lineage: Eukaryota > Metazoa > Arthropoda > Insecta > Coleoptera > Scarabaeidae > Holotrichia > Holotrichia oblita. The sequence continues at coordinate 19,341,568 of CM043016.1, read as the reverse complement.
ATTGTGACAAATCGAAAGCAGCTTTTATTATTCACTTAAGGATAATAGTGTATTCACTTGACGAAAATAGTTTATATCACAAATAAAATTACCTTTCTAAATATGTACAAATATACAGAGTGCTCCATTTAAAAAAATTATAAATTTTCAAATTTTTCAAAAATACGTAATTCAATTGTTATTTCATGAACTGCATACGAATCAGCGTTAAAAACACTAGTACTTTGCTAATTTGACCAAAGCTGTAGCTCCAAAAATATAGCTCCAAGAATAATGGCCTTGTCAGGTTCGTCACAAAATATAAAAAGTTCAATTGTTGAACTGTCTGATTCACAAAATATCAGTCAGAATTGAGGGTGGTATATTAAGATTATTAAAACTGGAATTTAAACCTATAATACGACGTGGCGAGTTCTAAATTGGTTAGAGTTGACCATAATATAGAATAATAATATAATAATAAAGAAAACTCACACAGCAGATGTCACCATTGTGACAATACCACCTCACTATACCATAAATTGCAACTACTAGGTAAGGTAATCTTCTTCTTGTACAGCCTATCACGCTGCTTGTGAGATCTACCTATTCAAGCGTTGACCAGATTACGTCACTCCAAAGAAGTATTTGTTAGAACAGAACTTTCTAAAATCATTCCTGACAGATTGGGCATCATAAGTCTAAATCCCTATTCAAGATCAGGATAAGGAACGACTTTCAGGTGCAGATGATGATAATGCTTCCCATCACAAATGCCCATCTGAGGGAAACTTAAGAAAGAAAAACAAGGGAGAAGGAGGCATCAAAATTACTGTTAATTCCCCAAAGAATATGTAAATAATTTATGACACATCAAGTTCAGAATGAGAAGGAAGTGAAGATCACCTTTAACTTTTAATACCTAGACGATATCCGTACGTGAAATTGACCCCCGCCTTGACAACATCTACCACTCGTTAAAAATACCGGTACCAACATATATACGAAAGATTTTATCGCTGTTAGTTTCGTAGTTAATTTTCTTTAGCGGCCGCCTGGTAATTGTACATCTCGAGCCCTGAATTTATTGGGGCAATTTGTAAGCCTTATAAATAACTCTGCACTACACGTTTAAGTCCTCCCACAATTTTAACGCTTCTTACTCTTAACGCGAGAGAAACGGGTGGAACGATCTCCATCCCCCCTCCCTCCGAAAACGATACACACTGAGGAACGGCAGAGATGAGCGAGGGTATTCTGCTGGTGTAGTGGAACTCTCCAAACGCCTGTACAAATATTTGAGGATATTAACTTTAATCCTGTACACATCGTGGACTAGTAAATATACGATATATGACTTTTGATGGTAAACGGTGTTTGTATGGTTTTGATGTAGGTACCGAAGATCGGTCTTCATAGTTCGCAACCTTGCGTTTTGTTTGTCTAAGTATATATCCGGATTCGTTTAAAATGTATTTACATTTCTTAGTATGCATTAAAGGACCTTGTTCTAATTAGATCCTTTACGAATGTTATCCTATTATCACAAAATTCCTAAATAATTATTTTTCTTACTACCAGTTAGGTAGGTATCGGCAGAAAACTAAGTACCTTATCACATAAATAGCTAATTTATTTTCAGTTACATTATTACGAGGGAGCGTTTTTATATTCGCGGAATGGGGATAAGGGGTGGAAATAAAAAAACCAAATTATTTTTCTTTTTCAATATATTCACCTGCAAGACGGATACATTTTTCACATCTTTCAATTAATTTATTTATACCCTCATAAAAAAATGATTTCTCTTTATCTGCAAAATACGCCGAAACTGCCTCCTTGACTTCATCATCGGCAGTAAATTTGTTACCCCGCAGCTCTTTTTTCATTTTCGGAAACAGGTAATAATCACTCGGAGCCAGGTCTGGGCTGTAGGATGGGTGATTCACAATTTCGAAGCCCACCTTATGCAGGGCAGCTAACGCAACGGGGCTCTTGTGGAAGGGCGCGTTGTCGTGCAAAAGCAGCACACCTTTCGTCAATTTTCCCCGTCTTTTCTCTTTAATGGCTTCTTTTAGTCGCTCTAATATTGAAGCGTAATATTCTCCGGTTATAGAAACACCTTTATCTTTATAATCAATCAACAATATTCCTTCCGAGTCCCAAAATACCGTTGCCATGAGTTTCCCAGCTGATTGTGACACTTTAAATTTATTGGGAGGTGCTGTGCCCTTTTTATGCCACTGCATGGAGTCTTGTTTGAACTCAGGTTCATAATGATGAACCCAAGTTTCGTCTCCAGTAACAATTCGACTCAATACACCATCCTTGTCTTCATTACAGAGGTCCAAAAATGTACGCGAACACTCTACGCGCTGTTGTTTTTGCGACGGCGTGAGCATTCTCGGCACCCATCTTGTGCTGACCTTAGACATGCCGAGATGATCGTGCAGGATTTTAAAAATTGTTGTATCGGATACTCCAACCATTTCTGCGAGTTGTTTCTTCTTTAGTCGAGCATCTTCGAGTACATTTTTGTCAACTTTCTGGATAAGTGCTGGCGTGGTCACCTCAATGCCCCTGTCCGGCCTCGGGTCGTCTTCAAGGGATTCCCTTCCTTGTTTAAATAAACTATGCCAGTTGTACACCATGGTTTTTCCTAGACAAGAGTCGCCGTAAACCAATGACATCTCATTCATTATGGTCGCGACTGATTTTCCTTGCCTGGTAAGAAACTTTATAACGGCACGATATCCGATTTTTTTCCATATTTCACTTTTCACTCCTGATTATGTTACTTGGTTGACGATAGCTCAAAGACTAACTGTCTAATAACAATGAAACTTCGTATTTATGCTAATTATGAGTCGCTGCACAGGCCACGCCCCCAATGCGCCTAATCACCTCCCTACAACCCGCTCATTCGGCGGAGATAAAAACGCTCCCTCGTATGTTATGTAATTGTGTTTAATTTATGCAATACTTTACCCTCCATGAAAATTTGGTTTTGATGAGCTTGCTTCTATAAAATGTGTCCAAGATGACTTACCTGAAACAAAAAGAAATAGATATCAATTTCAAAACTATATTGTTTCAGATTCAATAATTATAACCGTCAAAATACATCTGATAGCTGCAAAATAATAAAATTGAAAAACTTATTTTATCATTTTTTTCACGTAAGTAGCTTGATCCGAATGAACGAGTTAGCTAGAAGAATGATTAAGAGGGCATTGGTCTTGTCCAAATGTTTTGTTGGTTAGATTTGATCGGGTTGTTGTAGTATCTTTCAGGATTTCAACCTTCTGATGATTCTTTTTGATTCAAGTTGTTATATTTGCTATTTAAGTCATACCAACCGAAATTATATACCGGGTGTCCCAACAAAGGTAGCGAGGTACGGTATTAGGGAAACGGATGTACCTAGAAATTTGAAACAAAAAAATTGTTGAGTAAATCGGCTAAGAGAAAATGCTGGAAATTATTTTCGAGTTTCTGAAATGCCCTCCAGGGGGCGTAATTGACATTCTGAACTTTAAACCTCGATTTATGCAAAATTTTCTTATATTAATGATAGTCATAGTGAATACTATTTTAAAGATGAGACAAATTCAAATATTTTTTGTTGAATGCTTTTTGCTCTATCTCTGAAAAGAAAGTGGCGGGGAGCGCTAGAATATTTTCGGAAATAAATGTCGATAACTCTAAAAAGGCTTAACGTATCGTAATAAACTTGAAGTCGTCAAAAAGGGAGTTTCCTAGACTATCAATTGAACTGTAAGTAAGGTGATTATGTTTGCCTACCTTGTCGCTAGATGGCGTTTTTGACATAATCGCAAAAAAAAATAACTTACTGCAAAAAAATTAAATGCAATGATATCACTTTTTTACGTTATTACATAGTCAATCAAGAGCCTAACAAGCCAGTGAGAACCGCATCTCGATATCTTTATCCTAACATAAGATATGAATAAAGAAATTTATACTAAAAAAAAAATACATCTTGGGAAGCATTTCCACTTTAAGGTTTGTTATTAATGTCTAATTATTATTCCTAATTTACCAAATAAAATGCTAATTTATTATTTGGGATGCCAAACGATATTTTAAATCGAAATAAAATTTTGTTATTTATCTTTGTTACTTTTTTTTACAATACCTTCGAAAGCCAACAGGCCAAAACAATTATAAAATAATAAGTGTAGGAACAGTAAGGAAACTAACTTAAAGTCCAACGAGCCGCAATGCTTATAAAATAATAATAAATTATAGAATATATGAAACTAATAACTTGAGAACGATAAAACACAACAAGGTTGATCGAAAGGAAAATCAAAAAGTGTTTATAAATGTCAAAAGTGCCTTCCGTCATTTCCTATGCAGGAATTTATCCTGCGTCGTGTATTTAATACTGCTGTGCTGGTTTCAGCTCTTGAAATATTGGCTACAGCATTTCTGATACGATCAATCATGTTTTCTGGGGTAGTAGGGCGAGTCTGATAAACAATATCTTTTATTCTACCCCAAAGGTAAAAGTCAAGGACAGTAAGGTCTGGAGATCTGGCAGGCCATGGAAACAAACTGCCCCTTCCTATCCAACGGTTTGGATAAACTTGGTCTAAAAAATTCCTGACTTGTTGAGAAAAGTGTGCAGGGCATCCGTCGTGTTGCAGCCACATATCTCTTCTCGTTTGTAAAGGCACGTTTTCTAATAAAATTGGCAAGTGATTTCTTAAAAAGTCCAAATAAGTTTCGCCATTAACATTATTATTAGGAAAAAAATGGTCCTATAATTCGATCGCCTAAGATACCACACCAGACGTGCACACTCCAACGAATTTGATAGCGTACCGCACGCATCCAATGTGGATTTACTGGCGACAAATAATGCATATTATGCAAATTGACTCCTCCATTGCTTGAAAAAGCAGCTTCATCGGTCCATAATGTTCGAGATAAAAAATCGGGATCCTCATCCATCATAGAATTCAACCAATTACAGTAGTGGTCTAATCTCCTATCAAAATCAGTTTCTAAAAGAGCCTGATGTAGTTCAATATGATAAGGGTGCAGATAGTGATCTCTTAGGATTCGTTGTACCGATGATTTACTAATTCCTAAGTCCAAACTTATTCTTCTTAAACTTAAAAGGAGGTTAATGTTAACATAGGCAAGATCATTAATGACGTTTTGTTCGTTCCTAGCGTGTCGATTTCTTCTAGGCACTGGATTAGGATGAACTCGTCCTGTTTCGCGCACACATCTACTTAAGCGTCTAAATACCATTCTACTAAAATGTCTTCTATTGGGATAATTTGCTGCGTACACACGCTCAGCCACACAGGCGTTTTCATGACACTGGAAAAACACGTCCAACATGACGTATGCTTCCGAAATTATATACCGAGTGTCCCAACAAAGATAACGAGGTACGGTATTAGGGAAAGGGATGTACCTAGAAATTTGAAACAAAAAAATTGTTGAGTAAATCGGCTAAGATAAAATGCTGGAAATTATTTTCGAGTTTCTGAAATGCCCTCCAGGGAGCGTAATTGCCATCCTGAATTTTAAACCGTGTTTTCTGCAAAATTTTCTTATATTAATGATAATCATAGTGAATACTATTTTAAAGCTGAGACAAATTCAAATATTTTATGTTAAATGCTTTTTGCTCTATCTCTGAAAAGAAAGTGGTGGGGGGCGCTAAAATATTTTCGGAAATAAATGTCGATAACTCTAAAAAGGCTTAACGTATCTTAATAAACTTGGAGTCGTCAAAAAGGAGTTTCCTAGACTATCAATTGAACTGTGAGTGAGGTGATTATGTTTGCTTACCTTGCCGCTAGATGGCGTTTTTTGACATAATCGCAAAAAAAAAAACTTACTGCAAAAAAATTAAATGCAATGATATCACTTTTTTTACGTCATTACATAGTCAATCAAGAGCCTAACAAGCCAGTGAGAACCGCATCTCGATATCTTTATCCTAACCTAAGATATGAATAAAGAAATTTATACTAAAAAAAAAATTACGTTTTGGGAAGCATTTACACTTTAAGGTTTGTTATTAATGTCTAGTTATTCCTAATTTACCAAATAAACTGCTAATTTATTATTTGGGATGCCAAACGATATTTTAAATCGAAATAAAATTTTGTTATTTATGTTTGTTACTTTTTTTACAATGCCTTTAAGGACACCATAGTGTTTAATATCTGATATTAATACTACGTTGTGATATTGTCACCCGTTTTCAAATATTTAGTGTTATCAGATATTTTTTTATTGAAAGTTAGGTTTTTAGTCAATAATCGATTGTTGAGTACCAATTTGATTAATTATTGACGTAATGTAAGCAATAAAATCCTCTGACAGAAATCATTCTTTTCTAATTATCAAGATTGCCATGAAAACAAATAATGTCGTTTATATCTGACATAACTCTACGCGTTTTAAATTAATTGTCTTGCTGTGATTGTGTTTACTGCATTAAAAATGTCTTATTCAACTGCGGAAGCATACGTCATGTTGAACGGGTTTTTTCAGTGTCATCAAAACGCCTGTGTGGCTGAGCGTGTGTACGCAGCAAATTATCCCAATCGAAGACATTTTAGTAGAATGGTATTTAGACGCTTAAGTAGATATTTGCGCGAAACAGGACGAGTTCATCCTAATCCAGTGCCTAGAAGAAATCGACACGCTAGGAACGAACACAACGTCATTAAGTTTAAGCCATTTAAGTTTAAGTAAAATAAGTTTGGACTTAGGAATTAGTAAATCATCGGTACAACGAATCCTAAGAGATCACTATCTATACCCTTATCATATTGAACTACATCAGGCTCTTTTAGAAACTCATTTTGATAGGAGATTAGACCACTACTGTAATTGGTTGAATTCTATGATAGATGAGGATCCCGAATTTTTATCTAATAATAATAATAAATCATTTATTGGCAACAAAAATAAATACATACATCACAAGAAAAAGCAAAACAAAAAGCCAACAGGATCGTCGTCAGTAGCTCAAGAGAGCATCCTGCTATTAATGACGACCCTTCAAGATAATACATCAGAGAAAGAAAAAAAAAATTGCAATGAGTAGTAATGTAACTAAATAAAGTATTCAATTAAAGGTTGCAAAGAATTGCTCACTCTTAAGCAGATCCGAAACAGAGCGTCTAAAAGCAACATAGCTGAGCTGCTTGACAGAGACGGGCAACTGGTTAAGCATACGGGCACAATGGTACCTGAAACCTCTCTTAAATTGCTGGGTGCGGTGTTTAGGAATATCAATAATATCCTTCCTACGGATGTTAATGTTGTGCACGTCAGTTCTAAATTTGATTTTATTAGTAAGATACGGCGGAACATTATTGTTAACAATTTTATAAGCAAAACAAAGAAAATGCAGTTTCCTGCGTCTAATCATATTGAGCCATCCCAATTCTACAAGCTTATAAGAAATTCTATGTTTTCTACGAATACCAAAAATAAATCGCAAACATGAATTCTGCGCCACCTGAATCCTCCGAATGTCGGCCTGATCCAAGCAGCTTCTATAAACTGTATCGCAGAAATTAAAGTGTGATAGTACCAAAAAGTCGCAAAGCTGCTTCTTAACATTCACACACACTTCATGCCTATGAGGATACAACATTTTCAAATTGCAGTAAGCACGACGAATACACAAATTAATGTGGTTTTTAAATCGTAAATTATTATCAATGTGTAATCCTTAAGGGCAAGTTGAAAACCGTTAACATATAACTTAACATCGTCAAGAACACGCGAGCGACTCCCGGCACCACCGAACACTACACAGCACGATTTTTCCTCATTCAAAGACAAGCAGTGACGTCTAGCAATATCAAACAAACCTTGTAGATCTTGATTAATCTTTTGAATAACAACCTGCACATTTTCAGGAAAAAAGGAAGAATACAACTGCGTATCATCCGCATATAGATGGTAAGAACAATAAAAGTTGTGGAAGAAAAATAAGCGAGACGTGTAAATAGAAAACAGTAAGGGTCCTAAAATAGAGCCTTGAGGTAACCCGGCCGTCATACAAACTGTATCCGAACCGGAAATGCCAACAAAAACCCGTTGCTTCCTGTCCCTCAAATAACTCCCAAAAAAGCCAACAGCGTCCGGGCCCATTCCAATGAAGTGGAGGATACTCAGCAAGAGATTATGATTAATAATAAAATCTCGAACATTATGGACCGATGAAGCTGCTTTTTCAAGCAATGGAGGAGTCAATTTGCATAATATGCATCATTGGTCGCCAGTAAATCCACATTGGATGCGTGCGGTACGCTATCAAATTCGTTGGAGTGTGCACGTCTGGTGTAGTATCTTAGGCGATCGAATTATAGGACCATTTTTTTCCTAATAATAATGTTAATGGCGAAACTTATTTGGACTTTTTAAGAAATCACTTGCCAATTTTATTAGAAAACATGCCTTTACAAACGAGAACAGATATGTGGCTGCAACACGACGGATGCCCTGCACACTTTTCTCAACAAGTCAGGAATTTTTTAGACCAAGTTTATCCAAATCGTTGGATAGGAAGGGGCAGTTTGTTTCCATGGCCTGCCAGATCTCCAGACCTTACTGTCCTTGACTTTTACCTTTGGGGTAGAATAAAAGATATTGTTTATCAGACTCGCCCTACTATCCCAGAAAACATGATTGATCGTATCCGAAATGCTGTAGCCAATATTTCAAGAGCTGAAACCAGCACAGCCGCATTAAATACACGAAGCAGGATAAATTCCGGCATAGAAAATGACGGTAGGCACTTTGGACATTTATAAACATTTTTTGATTTTCCTTTCAATCAAGCTTGTTATGTTTTATCGTTCTCAAGTTATTAGTTTCATAGATTCTATAATTTATTATTATTTTATAAGCATTGCGGCTCGTTGGACTTTAAGTTAGTTTCCTTACTGTTCCCACCCTTATTATTTTATAATTGTTTTGGCCTGTTGGCTTTCGAAGGTATTGTAAAAAAAAGTAACAAAGATAAATAACAAAATTTTATTTCGACTTAAAATATCGTTTGGCATCCCAAATAATAAATTAGCATTTTATTTGGTAAATTAGGAATAATAATTAGACATTAATAACAAACCTTAAAGTGGAAATGCTTCCCAAGATGTAATTTTTTTTTAGTATAAATTTCTTTATTCATATCTTAGGTTAGGATAACGATATTGAGATGCGGTTTTCACTGGCTTGTTAGGCTCTTGATTGGCTATGTAATGAGGTAAAAAAAGTGATATCATTGCATTTAATTTTTTTGCAGTAAGTTATTTTCTTTGCGATTATGTCAAAAAACGCCATCTAGCGACAAGGTAAGCAAACATAATCACCTCACTCACAGTTCAATTGATAGTCTAGAAAACTCCCTTTTTGACGACTCCAAGTTTGTTAGGATACGTTAAGCCTTTTTAGAGTTATCGACATTTATTTCTGAAAATATTCTAGCGCCCCCACCACTTTCTTTTCAGAGATAGAGCAAAAAGCGTTTAACAAAAAAATCACTATGATCATCATTAATATAAGAAAATTTTGCAGAAAACAGGGTTTAAAATTCAGGATGGCAATTACGCCCCCTGGAGGGCGTTTCAGAAACTCGAAAATAATTTCCAGGATTTTATCTTAGCCGATTTACTCAATAATTTTTTGGTTTCAAATTTCTAGGTACATCCGTTTCCCTAATACCGTACCTCGTTACCCTTGTTGGGACTAACGAATCGTTACCTAAATAATCCTACATCATTCCTGACCAAAATCAATTCTTATCAAGCCCTCCTTACTCCTCATTCGCGAAAAATAAAAACCGAAATTCTAACCGACGCGACTGTTTGGCGCCTTCGCTGTGCGGTCCCTCTCCTTTTCTTTTTCCTTAACATTCCACGCAGCCAGGATTCTACCCCGTTCCGAGTTATTCATTTATATTAGGACAAAAACCAGAGACTTTCTTGAGATCCGAATATCTCCGCGACGTAGAGAGAGAGAAAGAGAAATTTCCCCAAAACCACCACGAATAATTGAATCTTATCTTTAGAAACGGCGTCCCTTAGATTTCAGTTTCTCCTCCTTTTTCCCACTCCAGACTCCCCTTCAGGAGCCCATCGCGTCGCCCTCCCCCAAACAAAACTCTTCGGAGCCGATAAGAGATGGAATCGCAGTTTATCAACTCTACCGAATCCGGTTTCAATCCTCCGGTGTGGTTCTTCTTCTTCGCGAGGAACAAGAAAATTATGGATTGCACCCATATAATTAGTGGGAGTTCAGATAAATCGGAATCTTTGACGAGGTACCTAATTAATGTGGCAGATAACGTTCGAAGAGGGTGCAACGTTTTGGACCTCTCGAAACAACTACGAATTAGTTTTGGCGGGCGATGAATTAATTATGTTATCGTGCAAAAATTAACTTGTTATTAACACTGGGTTTCAGTTCAAATTCTTAAGTCTATAAGGTCGCATCTCCGTTAATAACTGGATTAATATTCAAATTCGAAATGATTAGTGTTTGTATCCGACGTTCATCTCTGTCATAATAACGACCGACGACGTTCGTAAATGCTGTATGCGGTTAATGTACTAGTATTACTGAATATTTGGAATTATTACTCGGAACAATCCCGACTGTTAACAAAGTATAGGTGCCCACATGGTTTAGATCTTCATCCGACCTTAATTGCGGTCGCTGGGTTTGGCTTCTCTGTCAGCTCTTAATATCCCCGCGATTAGAATAATTATTATTAATAACAACGTTGTGGCTGTACACTGGAGATCATAAATATCTGCTCTTTCTTAGGTTTAGTACTCAAGTTTAATAACTAAATACCGGTCTAACCATTTAACCAATTTTAATAAAAATCGTTATAGAAAGAGCACACAAAAGTTATTTTATTGACACAACAGCAAATTGACATATATCATAAATTTGACATTATTATTGGGTTGCCCGATTTTGTCACACTGCCCCCTCCTTCAGAGATAGTTTCGTCCCGAAACAAGTTGTTCTCGGTCGGACGATGTCGGAACTTGCAGGCGGTTCCCCTGTTACATTGCGACGTCATATAGAAGTAACAGTCTACGGTTTCCTGTTGTTGGACAGGATGCGAACATCCAGGCTGATTGGTACAGACCAGAATCTCAACACCAGTATACCGGAACAATATCTCTAACATGTTCCTCGCGATTCTCCAATTTAGACGATCTAATCCACAACCCAATCGTGGCATCGCTATTTTCACGATGTCATCTTCCAGCGCCTGCTTGCGTAGATGGACCAGAGCTTCCCATAGGGTCTGATAAATCGTTTTTTGGTAGGAATGTTATTTTGTTACCAAATAATACATCGATTGACCATGGCTCTTGATTCGCAGTGTTCTGCCCACTTCCGGCCTCTGTCGCAATAATTCGTTTCGCTTGCCAAATCTTTCCTTAAACTCTTTGGCAATTCCTTTCGACATTCGTAGATATTGGGCGACGCAATGGGCCTTGACGCTTCTCGGTGATTATCCCAAATCTGTCCTTTCGGGACTCGGAATATTCCTCCATGAAATCTTCGAAACTGGGGTCCATGTACAGGGCATCCGTCATGCGTATGTCAGCATTTTCTTCGTTATCTCCAGAATAGGGAGCCAATCGGTTGAAGTGAACAACCTTTGGTTTACTATAGGATGTTCGTCTTATACGATAGATCACATCGTTGCTACGCTTCAGTATCTCGTATGGTCCTTCCCAATGTTTCTGGAGTTTCGGGGACAAGCCTCGTCGACGCTGCGGATTATACAGCCAAACCATGTCTCCTGCTCGGTAACCACCATTTTCAGCGCTAACGTCGTAGTTGTCTATCATGCGATCGCTGGCATCTTGAATGTTATGTCGTACTTGCTCGTGAATATCGTCAAGCCTTCGACGAAGGGTGGTAACATAATCCTCCCCTGCGAGATCTTCTCCAGGCCTACCGCCGAACTTCAAATCACATGGCAGCCTCAATTCCCTGCCGAACAGCACGTTTGCTGGTGATTGCCCAGTTGTCTCTTGAATCGATGCTCGGTACGCCATCAAAAATAATGGCAGATATTCGTCCCAATCCCATTGATGTTCGGAAACTACCTTGGACAAGTACTTGATCATGGTCCTGTTCATTCTCTCTACCATTCCATCCGACTGTGGGTGTAAAGGGGTTGTTCTCGTTTTTCGGATGCCCAGTAGTTCGCATATTCTCTCGAAAAGGTTGGATTCGAAGTTCCGCCCTTGATCAGAATGGAGCTCCAAAGGTACGCCAAAACGACTGACCAACTCCTTCACGATAACATCTGCGACCGTCGCCGCCTCTTGATTGGGAAGGGCAAAAGCTTCGACCCACTTGGAGAAATAGTCCATTACAGTATCTATGGCGATTCTCTCGAATGGGCTTCCCACATTGTATTGGCGCATGGGCGCTCGTAGGCACCTCTGGGGTCCCTTACTCCCAGCGCAGTTGGCACATTTCCTGCACCACTCCTTCACATCGCGTGAGCAATTCACCCAATAGAACCTCTAGCGCACTTTCTCCAGGGTTTTATGGATACCAAAATGCCCTCCAGAAGTTCCATTGTGGAGCTCTTGCAATATTTCTGATATCCTTTTCTTGGAGATCACCGTTTGCAGTTTCTTCGCTGAACCATTTTGGTTCTCCAGAATACGTTTCAGCAGGTTATCCTCCACGACCAAGGATTCCCATTGTGCCCAATATGATTTTACTTCCTGCGAATGGGAAGCAACTTCCTGCCAGGTTGATCTTCGCCCATTCTTCTTCCAATCTAGTAAGACTGCGAGAACAGAATCTGCCTCTTGGTCTGCGCGTAGATTATCAGGTTACCACTGATTATCAACTACAGTAGTTCTCGAAACGTTGGTTGTCTTGTCTTCGATTCTGTTACAGTGTCGACAGTCTTCTGGACATGGTCTCCTGGAAAGGGCATCCGCATTTCGATGTTTTAGTCCCGCTCGGTGTTCAATCTCGAAGTTATATTCTTGCATCCGCTCAATCCATCTGGCTATTTGTCCTTTTGGATTCTTAAATTGCAGAAGCCATTTCAGGGCGGCATGATCAGTGCGAATCAGAAACTTCTGTCCACACAGATATTTGTAAAAGTGCTCAATGGATTTAACTACTGCCAATAATCCCACTTCTGACACCAAAGTGCACACAAAAGTTATTTTATTGACAACAGCAAATTGACATATATCGTAAATTTGACATTATTATTGGGTTGCCCGATTTTGTCACAATATTTTATAATTTGACAGCTGTCAATAAGATTTTGACAGATTTTAGGAATAGTTGTAACAACTTGTACAACTGTTTAAATGTAAAAATAATTGTATTTACAATTCTACCATATTGTTTTTGTAATCTGATAACGTTATAACTTGACAGCTGTCAAATTTATCTACAATTTCGCCTGTTAGAAACATTTTTATAGGTGATATGCATCTAAAATTATATTATTTGCCAATCTAAGCTGACTTTATATTTGACACATTTAATAATTAGTCATGTTAAATGAAAAATGTCATAAAAATCTTGTATCAATACAGGTGAAACTAAAGATTTATTTATTTTATTATTGACAATTTGTCAGCTGCCAAAAGTATGCTACACTCAAAATGATGGTACCGTCAGATGTATTTGGACTGCTCTAGTTGTCAAATATGAAAAAATATTTGCAATTTTATAATAGCTGTCAAATTGTAGAAGAATTGTAACGTTTGGAACCGTTGAAGCTGTCAAAATGATTGCATTCTAATCGTAATTCTGAAAATCCGAAAAAAACCGTTTTTGAAATTCAGCGTATGCTGGAATTTATTTGACAGAATGTATTTAGAATTTGGCAGCTGTCAGGGAACATTTTGACAGTTATAACCTCCAAAACGGTAAGAAATTGTAGAAATGGCTTGTATTTACAATTCGACAGCTGTCAGAGAAATTGTGTGTGGTATTATTATGATGGTATTGTTCACCAAGGTGACAATACCCTGTAAGAAACCCTGCGAGGATGCGTAGTCTATTTCTGCTTAGTTCTAGCAAAGTTTTTGCCCTGTGCTTGTTGTAGCTTCCAAGGAAGATCTTGGAGTGTCTCAAACCAGGGAAATTCTTCCAGAGGGATGCTCTGAGCCTCTCTTCTCAGCAGGGTTTAGATTATACAGGGTGTGCTCGTCACTTTTTTCCAACAGTGTAATACAAAAAGACCTCCTAGCGAAATATTTCTTCTGATTTGTGTATTCTGATGTGTTGGGTTCCAATTTATTTTTGGAATTATTGGAAATAGAATCAGATTAGGTTTTATTATTATGTATTAAAGTTGTTGCGTTAGCTTTCCTATTAATATTAATAAAAGTCACCCCTAATATGTCAATATTTCCTAACAAAACTACGGAAGTAGTCATCAATGTCTAAACAACAGAAAAGCCTCTTCATTCAATAAATCCACTTAAATTTTCAAAGCTCGCCGTACGAATACACACACACACACACGTATTTCACGTAGATAATATGCGTCTACGCGTACTACGATGATTCCATTGTTTTCTCCTCCATTCTAATACAATTTAAACGTCCATTAGTGCTTACTTTCGACAAAGAAAAACACTAATTCGACTTAGTAAGGCCGCCTTCTTTGATATGCAAATAGCTATCGCTCGGACCGTGTACGCGTCATCTATGTTATGTATGTATGTTATGTATGTATATGTAATAGACTATATATAGTACTTAAAAGTGGCTTTGATGTTGTATATACTATATTAGTAACAGTTATGGAACTGTGATTTATTATTAAACAAGATCCCATTTCACGTTACATAATTCCATATTATAAATTTCTATTTTATTTTCCGCGTTTGCACAGGACGGTTATACGGTTATATATTTTCAAATTTTTACTTCACGAACTGTACACGACTAATACGAAATCCGTTCAGAAATTATGTTATTCATAACTTTGATAGCGAGAAGCGTCGTAGCCGTAACTATGTATGCATGTAACAACTATACGGCGCCGTCTTGGCAATGCATATAAGTTTCCCCGAACCAATCTAAACTGCATACGAACAAACGTTACATCAATTTAAAACGCTATATAACTTTAGTCCGCTTGTTTCGTACGATGTGCATCTTACCGGACACATTTCTTCCGGTTATGTATGTATCTTATTTGCGAGACGAAATGTGCGTCTAGCGATTGTCCAATAACAGAAATTGGTATGTATATGGATGTGATTTCTACGCTCTAAATATTGTGATGTATGTACTTATATATATCCGTCTAGTATGCGATCGGAAATCAATAAAATATTCCGTTTACTTCAAGATATCGTATACAAAACATGTACTACTCTGTTGGTTTTAGAATCCAATCTAGTTTAATCGTGATATTTAGAAATAAATTGATAGAAATAGGTGGAACACTAAACACTTTACCCCACTAAACACCAAACAAGTTTTAACTAAAACACCGAAGCGTTTCAACAGCAATGCTGTCATTATCAACGCGATAATAAAACTAAATTAAAATAAAATCTACAAATAACAGGTAACCTAAATGTTATGCACGCTCAATCCGATACGCATCATTAATTTCCATAACTTATTTTTATATGTTTCTAAACTTTCGAAAACATTTAGAAACTTACAATTGTTTATTTGTCTAATTAATTTAACATTCGTATGATCGATGTTGTGATCTGTTTCAAAAATGTGTTGGGCAACGCTCGATTTCTCAATTCTATTAAATCTAAGATGAGCCATATGCTCTTTGAATCTAGTTGAGACTGCTCTCCTGGTTTGCCCAATATATTTTTGATTACAATCTTTACAATGATTACAATTGTAATTGAGGCGTATAGATGCAAAACTCACTATTCGACAAAAATTGAAAATTTGAGATTTCGCGCGATTTGAATGTCAAATTCTCTAAAGGATATGATATTTAAATTTGCTTGAAGCTAAACTCAATTTTTATTATGAAAAATTCACTTTAAAATTCAGTGATAGGTGCAAAACTCACTATTTGCATTGACAATTCAGATGCAAAACTACCTATCAGCTCTTCCACCAATAAAATTAAAAACATCTAATCACGTGATGGGTTGACAGTTATGGCGCCTAGTGTAAATTGTAGTGGATGCAGTATAAATATTGTTTAGTTTGATTGTGTCTATCCTGTGTTTACGTAGTGTATTTAAGTCTGCAAAAGTTTGAAAATGGAATTAAATAAAGCGATTGAACCTTGTGCTGTAGGACAAGGCCGAAAGTAATTACGGCAACAGTCCAATCGAGAGATAATGAAAATAGCAAGGTAAGATTCACTCGAACAAAAACACAAGCAATATATGTAGATACTACAATAATTGTTATATTTTTCAAACAGACACAGTCCAAAACATTTACCTACGTTTCCTACCTGTGCTCATAATGGCAAGCCGGGATTCCCCTACTTCTGTTCCACTTTGAGAATGAGCCAAATCAAGCGGTTTCACCAACTTCTTTACTCGTCAACGGATAAGATCAAACAGAACACGTTTATTCTTACTTGTTATAATGCCACACATGCCAAACGACCTAATACGATGAACCGCAAAAGAGACACCAAAATTTCTATTTGTTATAAAATTCCAGATGGTGATGGAGATTTTATACGTGTTTGTAAAGAAGCATTTGTAGAAATTTCCGGAATAAGCAGATTTAGGATTGAAAACATAGTAAAAAAATTTGTGCGTAATAATCACCTTCCCAGAGAAAGACGAGGAGGTGATCGCGTGGGTGATAAATACATTGACTGTAAAATTGAGATAAAAAGATTTATAGAAACACTCAAGTGCGTAGAGTCTCACTACTGTAGAACCAAAACAGCTGCGCGTCTGTATCTCCCATTTGAAATTAATTTAAAGAAATTGTAAGCAATGTATTGCTCAAAGGTTAGTGAAAACTGACACGTAAAGCTGAGTTATTTTCGTGAATTTGTGAATAGAAATTACAATATAGGTTTCGGCACTCCAAAAACTGATGTTTGTTCTATGTGCCTGAGAACTGAAGAATTATTAAAAATCAATTTACAGGAGGACGAACGACACAAAGTTGAGCTTGAATACAAAATACCTAAAAAGAAATCTAAAGCCTTTTTTACGATACTACAGACTGAATAACCGCACATAGAAAATTTTTCGTTAGATTGCCAAAAAAATTTGGCCTTAGCTAAACTACCGGACCAAGCGTCCTATTTTAGCCAGTTAAATTATTATCATTTTGCAATTGTTAATGGCAGTTCTAAAGCAAAATTAGATCCTTCTCATGTCTTTTCATACCTGTGGCTAGAAACGGATGCACCAAAAGATTCGAATGCGATAGCCTCTGTAGTCCATCATTTCTTGAAGAATTTTCGTTTTACTGAAACTACTAAAATTATACGTTTATTTGCAGATGGCTGTGGAGGCCAAAACAAAAATGTTACTATGATGGCTATGCTTTCGTTTTGTCTGCTTCAAGATGCACCAAAAATGATCGAAACTATAGAATTCATTTTTCCTATAGTAGGCCACTCGTTCATGCCCCCAGATCGAGTTTTTGGTGTAATTGAAAAGCAACTGAGAAAAAAGTCTGTTATTATAAATCCAGTCGAATATGATCAAATAATAGAAAATTATGCAACAATTCGCAAGATCCAAGCCTGGAATATCTTCGACTGGAGGACAGAAGCTACCAGAGTGTTCAAAAGGCCAGCAGCGTGGCATTTCCAATTTAATAAAATGAAGCAATTTATTTTCAACAAAAGTTGCAAAGATAAAGTTCTTTTACGTGGGGAGCCGCACTATTTTGCAGATTTTGGAATGGCAAAAGGACTATGTAAAAAAGGCAATAAAATTTCTTTTTTGTCACTAAAATCTCTTGCATATGGAAGGCAACTCAAAGGAGACAAATCCTAAACTACTAGTTAATCATTTTAGAGCGAATTGGCAACTAAATTCAAACTTAGAATTATACAAAAATTTTTTATTCCCAGCAGATAATGTTAATAACGAATTGGTTGAAGTTGAGGAGCCAGAAGTTATGGCAAACGATGAGGAACGGTGCACCAACGCAGAAGATTACCATCTAGAATAATTTTTTTGTACTTATTACAAGTTACTATTATGTTATGTTCTTTATTTTGTTTTGTTTATTGTGTTCCATTAAGTTAATAAAGTATAGTTTTTAATAACAGCAACAATATTTTATTATTTTCCTTTTGTAAATGAGGACGAAGTTACCTGCAAAACTAACTAATTGATTCGGTAAGATGCAAAAGTCTCTATTTGTATATTTTAGATCTAAATAATGCGGTTTGTATGAACTTATGATGTATGAAATCAATATTCCACAATTCTAAACAAGTATTGTCATCTAGTGACAAAATTTTATCACCAATATTCAATCATAACTAGCTAAAACAGTTTTCTGTGAATATCTCGGGACGCAAAATTTACAGATAGTTAGTTTTGCATCTATACGCCTCATTTTATCTTTAGGATTACTGATGAGACTTCGTAAACTAGTCCCAGAACTGTAAACTATTCTGAGATCTAGCTCTTTGAAGATTTTACTCAAACCAAGGGTCACAACGGGTGAAGCTTTAACATCCTCTCGAAAAGTCGTAGATTCTTTCACAGTTTTCTTATAATTAAACTTCCTAATTAACTTATAGATATGGTGAGACTGGAAACCATTACACTTGGCCGCATCTTTTATAATTTTAAGCTCTTTCTCATACCTCGCCTTGTTCAAGGGAAAAGTGAGAAGTCTGTGGACCAAAAAATTCAGGCTTGCCATTTTGTGTTGAACACAATGATGGGAGTCTGAAGGAATGTAGCGAAGTGTACTGGTTTCCTTTCTATACACGTCAAACTCTAATCTATTGTTATTTCTAATTACTAAAGTATCTAGAAAGGGTAGCTGACCGTTTTCTTCTCTTTCACAAGTGAACTTTATGGTTTCGAACCGATTATTTAATCTATTGAGAAAATCGTCAATATTATATATACCTATTATTATCTATTATATATCTCCATCATAATTCTTAAGCGTTTTTTTTGCTTTTAGATTTAACGCTTTTTCGCTGTCAGATTTAACGTTTTTCTTGGCCCGTTTTCCTTTATTCTTAGATTTCAGCTCAGATTTTGGAACTACCTGTCGCTTTAGGCTTGATCGCTTAGGAGTTTTATTCAGTGATTCTTCTACATCACTTTTGTAGGGCGAAGAAGTGATGACTTGGGATTTAGACGATTTTCTTCCGCGAGTGCCTGTCTTCCTTTCTACGGCTGGCAGTGGCAAAATATCAAAAGGAGGTACAGTTTTTACGAACAGGTTCTTTGTTGCAGGTTCCGTCTTAGATATTTATTTGGTGTAGCCGGTGGTAGAACTTCAGATTCCTTAGAACTACCAACTTGGGCTCTATCTCCGATATCTGGCGAAGCTTGGGCAAGGAAGCCTGTGGATGTCGAAGTTCGTGGAAGAGGTGTGGGGTTAATATTAGTTTCTGTCCTCATTTGTAATGGTGTTAGATTACAGTTTTTTAGGGCTTCTATTTCCTCCGCTATAAAGTCTGCATCGCAAAAAATTTTTCTATTAAAAGGTAAAATCCCAGTAGCTCTAAAAGAGAGAGAGATTTTAAAAAAGCTTTCCCTAGTAGCTCGGCCAAATCAAATTGACCAAGAGCGCGTTGATTAGTTTGAAGCCAATTTCGAATTTCTTCGCTGTAATAGAGCCAAGTAATGTATCAGGTAGGTTTCACAAAATCAATAAAATGTCTCATGCAGTCCGCGAAAAGGTTCTGTTGCACCCACCCACTGGGATGAACTGTGTACGCAGATCCGGGTGATGCACCTCCCAATAACTGATCATTCCTGTTTTTCTAGAGAAGGTGAGCATAGGAGGAACAAACTGGCTACCAGAGCTCATTGCTGTAATGAAGGTAACTAGCTAACCGTGCTCAACTGAAATTAGAGACGCTGTATGTCTTTTACTCTTTCTGTCTACCACTACAGCAACTTTATTCTGAACGACTGACAAACTAGTTTCATCAACATAAAAGATTCGATGGGGTAAAATGTTATATTTGCTGTATTCTTTCTCCAGGTTGGTGAAAAACTCCTCGACATTTTATTTATTGAAACCCAAAGCTCATGGAAGGGAAGTACCAGCTGGTCTTCTAAGTGAAAGTACATTTCAAGTATGGGTGACATAGAAAAAAGTACATTGCATAGTGCCACACAATAGAGGACACTAAAATAAGAAAAAAAGTTCCTATGAACATGGGTCCGCAAGACCTTCGGTTAAAAGATACGGGGTGTTGAATTTTTTTTAAATTTATTTGCAAAAACAATGATTAATTAAAACAAAAAATTAAGTTTCTAGAAGATGTTCAAATTATTGCCCTTGTACTTCAATACATTTTTCCATTCTTCTTCTTAATGATTGACGGCATCTTTGAAATATTCCTGGGTTATTACGAAATCTATCTGCCGATTCCATAATTCATATCCACAATTGTTCTTCATTATGTATTTCTACAGCATAAACTTCATTTTTCATAAATCCCCAAAATGAAAAATCGAGGGGATTAAGGTCGGGACTACGAGCTGGCCAGGGTACAGGCCCCCCCTCGACCAAATCTCCTGTCCAAATATTCCCTTGTCACTCGAGAAAAGTGAGCTGGCGCCCCATCATGCATGTAATACATTCTTCCAGTAATGGCCAATGGGACATCCTCTAATAATGTGTTTAAATCATTCTCCAAGAAATTTCGATACAGTGCACCTGTCAATCGATTGGGCAATCGAAATGGGCCAATTAAATAATTGTCCACACATTAATTGAAAACCCATATTGGTGACTTCGAATTACAGTTTGATGAGGATTTTCATCACTCCAATAGTGCATGTTATGTAGGTTCAGTATACCATCACGACTAAAACCAGCTTCGTCATTGATGAAATAATGTTTTGTCTTTGGTTTTGCAAGCATTGGCAAAATTGTACACGAGGAACAAAGTCATGTTCCAATAGTGAATGAATTTTTTGGAAATGATATGGGCGAAGAAGTTGTTCTTTGAAAATTTGTTTAACTGATTCACGGTTAAGGTTTCGTACCGCTCAACTTGTTTTTCTGGTGCTTGTTCTTGGATTATTTTCTACCATTCGTAAAACAGTTTCTTCATTTCGCACAGTGCGACGAGTTCTGGAAACCCCACTATTCAATTTTGGTTTTCTAAAACAGCCATCTTCTCTCAAACGCCTATGCAGATCAATAAATGTTCGAACATTAGGAACTTGTCTTAAAGGATATCTTTCTCGATAAATACGTTGAGCTTCGTAAGAATTTGATCTAGCTTCGCCGTAACACATAATCATGTCCCTGTATTATTCAAAAGTGTAGTGAACCATTTTTGAAAGCAAATTTGAATAATCAGTGAGAAAACCAATGAAAAACTTAATCACGAACACAAAATTCCTCAAACAACAATTACATCAGTTTGACAAGTGTCATTATGACACATTATTCAATTGTTATTTTTTGATTAATTAGCGTGCATTGTCGGCTTTCAGATGCATTTGTACTGGAACCATAGTTATTCAAAAAAAAAAAACAAAAAAAGAAATAAAATTCAACACCCCGTATCTTTTAACTTTAAAAATAATAAAACCCAACTTCGAATAAAGAGGAGAGGTGACATAACCATATTCGGACCAGTTCCTCTATTGTTTTTGTTATTGTCTTAAGTTATGAGGTATCCAACGACAACAGACTTTGCTCTCATCCAAATTATAATGTAAAATCTTGCTTATTGCAGTCATCCCAATGCCCAAGGTGCTCTTAATAATCCCATACGTGATTCCATTGTCGTCTTGAATCATTCTTCTTCGGCGTCTACATTTCTTTCAGTAATGACCCAGATTGGCCTCCTCTGAGAAGGAGCTTGATTGAATTGCCCAATTGGAATTAGTTTTGCTTTATAATTAATGCACACTAAAGAAATATAAAGGAGTTAGAGAAATTAATAACAATAATAAAAACTAAATTCGAGATTAAAAATCCATATCGCTATTGCCATTTTACGTTCTTATTTTAACTATAAATCCACATAAATTTATACTCGAACGCGATATTTCCTTTCTACACGAGCTATTTATAACAAGATTATCTTTCAGGTCAAACCAATAACAACTAACAGTTGTAAACGACTGGTCATGACCTATATCGTACGTTGATTTCTTTAAGCCACTACTGGTATTCGGGTTATTATATTTCCTAGTATACTGGTCACCTATATACACGCATTACAAATGACTCAACTATAAATAAATTTAATCTTTTCAATGTAAAAAAAGATGCTTACGGTTTAACGAGCGATAGTATTTGTTATTCATGAACCATTATCATTCTCCTATTATATATACAGCACTTAAGTAGATTTTTGATTTCACAGCAAAGCCCAACAACTCGGGATTGTATTACGACAGCACGCTATAACTGCATTATCCACCATTGTGATATCTGATCTAATTGAATTATAAGCACGTGCACTATCAATGCAATTAGGCGATGCGCTTTGATGTTTGTACAGTGAAGACACATCGTTACAATACCAAGAGCATAGATCAGGATATTAGGTATTAGTAATACACGGTTATATCGATAATTCTACTCAGTGTGATGGTACCTACAATAGTACACAACTACAAGTGCAGTTCAGATATTGATGTGGACAAATTCATATGCATTTGAATTTAAGGAATTTTAAACCTCAATAGGTAGCGTAGAAATCGTTTTACACAAAGAATTAGATCTCAAGAAGGTGGCTGCATGATGGGTACCGAAAAAGGTTGACGCCCCAGCAAAACCACATTCGACAGGTCACTCCAAAGATGAATTGGGCCATCATTAAGCGAAATCCTAACAACTTCCTAGCAAGATTCGTTGCCGTGGATAAAACCTGAATGCACCATTATGATCCTGAATGAAAAAAGCAGAGCATGGCATGGAGACTGAAGGGTTCACCACCCCCCTCAAAAGTTTGGTGCAGCAGCATTTGCGAGGAAGATCATGGCCATATTTTTTTGGGATTATCCTTATAGATTTTTTACTACTAGACTTTACCATCAAAGAAAAATGGAGAGGACACGCACGAGTTGTATTCCAATTCATAATGCAGGTTTCGACATTTTCCAAAAGCTGCCCTATTCTCCAGATTTGCTTCCAAACTCAAAGAACACCTTCCTGAATTTCACTTTCGCAACAATGCAACATAGGGAACGCCGGCAACCATTGACCTGAAGGTTAAAAGATTTGTTTCGTGACGTATTACGATTTTTCTATTCTCGAAATCAACCTCTGGTGCCGTACTATGTCGAACGCACGAGCGATGTCCAAAAACACCGTTTCCGGGCTCTCCCTTTTCTCAAAGGCTGGTTCTGTAGGTCTGTGTGGGCTGGGTGTTAATCTGAACAACTGATGTTCGCTGGAATGTCCTTCCCGAAAATCAAATTGTTCATTCTGTAAAAGTTCTTGAATGAAGATTTCTTCTTTAAGCCTTCTCAGAACAATAGCCTCAAGGACACAAGAAATTAAGGAAATCGGCCTAAAGTTTTGGGTATGGACACCACGAATTTTAGATGTTGCGTTGTGACTTCTCAATAGGTAACATAGAAATCATTTTCCATAAAGAATTAGGTCTCAGAAAGGTGGCTGCACAGTGATAAGTTTGGCCATCATTAAGCCAGATCCTAAACACTTCCTCCAAAAATTCGTTGCATTGGATGAAACCTGGATGCACCATTATGATCCTGAATCAAAAAAGCAGAACCTGGAATGGAGAGTGAAGGGTTCACCACCCCCCTCAAAAGTTTCGTGCAACAGCATTTGCGAGGAAGATCATGGCCATCGTTTTTTGGGATTATCCTTATAGATTTTTTACCACTGGACTTTACCATCAAAGAAAAATGGAGAGGACAACGAACCTATCCACACGAGTTGTATTCCAATGGTCGCAATTCATAATGAAGGTTTCGAAATTTTCCAAAAGCCCATATTTCCAGATCTCCAGATTAGATTCCTGGTAACCTTCGTGTATTCCCCAAACTCAAAGAACACCTTCCTGAATTTCACTTTCGGAGCGACGCAACATAGATGATAGAGGTGAAGCTTTCCAAAGTCGAGCAAACAATTTCTTGATTTAAAATGTTGTCTGTATGCATAGGATACAGTGCTATTGGTTGTTAATAACATAGAAATTTCATCCATTTTGATCACTTCATATGTAACACCTAGAACATGTACTAGCTTTCAGAATAAATCCCAACCAACTGAACAGCTTTCAAAACCAGCACTCAATAAATTAAGCTGCTTTCTAGATACCCCCACAATCATAATTCAGTTTTCCGATCCAGTGTCCTTTCTTATGGAAAAATGAGACCCAAAATTGACACTGCAGATAACATTCGCCACAGTCTCTCAGCCATTGCGATATAGATTCCTACTCCAACAAAGATCATCCATCATCCATTTTGGTCTTAAATTACGCCAATCTTAAATTGATCCCAGCAGTTCCATCTGGAGATCTAAAAACTTTAAAAGACCAACTTGGTATTATGATAACTGGAAGAGATTTTGAACATTTAATTGGTGCTTCTACTGTCCAAAAATGTACTGGGTCAAGTATTATATAGTATTATATCCGACCTTTTCGAAAGTTCCAAAATCGTTTCAGAAATGACTTGATAATGTAATACCTCCAAAACGCTTTAAAATACCAGGCGCTCATCGTTACGTAAAATTCGTACCAAGCCCATACAGTAGTTGTAGTCAATGGGTTCGAAAGAATGATTTATATATCGTACAGCTTTTGTACCCTTACCCAAAAAAGGATGTCAAGAAAAATGCCCTAGAAATGACAAGACAGAAAGTTGTCCTTGTTATATACCAAAAACAATCATTGAAGTGGCTTCCTTTGATGGACTTAACTAACATGAAGACCCTATTTGAATCGTTTGGCATCGACCATATCTTCGAACTATTGTTCCCAGATCCCTTATTCCTCATGTAATGACCCCTCCTGCCTAGAATTCGATGACAGGTGAAGTGTCGATTTTGTTCGTCTTCCTATGGCGTGACCTCAATGGCTAGGACTCTTCAAACTCGAAGTCAACGTGGAGGGGGTTTTCAGATCGTCCCAATTCCTTCAAGGGTCCTGCCAGGTCACCAGATGGTGCTTCAACGAGGATACGCCAAGATCTTGTCGTAGTTGTTAGTTTCTCTCGAACCATGGTGAACCAATTATTAATCTAAGAATGTAATTTTGGGGAGTTTCAAAAAGCTCGCCATGCTAGACCACGAGAGCACGCCATGCGTAATAATCGACCCCGAAAAAGATCAATATATCAGAATCGTTTTTTTCACGTGTTGCCTGAAGGTTATTCGTGCGTCAAGTATCATGCCCAAGCAAAGGCTCCAAAGCAGTCTAAAATTCCGGATTGTAATATTGTCTGGGGGAGGGTGACGTCTCCTTGTGAATGGGGTCAGCTTCACACTTAGAGTTGTTTATGCGAAGACGCCATCTTGAGGACCCATCCAGTATGTCTCGGAAGGTCGCACGTGTAAATGAGGAACAGACTTGGATCCCTAGGGAACGCCGGCAACCATTGACCTGAAGGTTAAAAGATTTGTTTCGTGACGTATTACGATTTTTCTATTCTCGAAATCAACCTCTGGTGCCGTACTATGTCGAACGCACGAGCAGTGTCCAAAAACACCATTCCTGGGCTCTTCCTTTTCTCAAAGGCTGGTTGTGTAGGTCTGTGTGGGCTGGGTGTTAGTCTGAACAACTGGTGTCCTTCCCGAAGCCCAAATTATTCATTCTGTAGAAGTTCTTGAATGAAGATTTCTTCTTTAAGCCTTCTCAGAACAATAGCCTCAAGGACACAAGAAATTAAGGAAATCGGCCTAAAGTTGTGGGTATGGACACCACGATTGATCATTTCCAGGTATTCTGGAATTAGTTTCCAATACGCAGTCAAAGATAAGCAAGATAATCAATTCCTGTTGGGGACTACCGACCATGAAACCAAAGGATACTTTTTAGCTCCAATATCTTGATTTTGATGACTGTTTAAGCTGTTAATACTCAAGTGGTCACAAATATTAAGCCTGAAACAACATCTAGGAAAATCTGGACGAAAACGAGAGCAATTTTGAACAGCTACCTTTAAATCATGGTGTGAACTCTGGTTTGAACCAATATGCTTATTTTAAAGAATCCAACCTACTATATCTGATGCTATCAGTATTACCAATGGTACAAATTTAAGTTTTCAATTTAATTGATAGTCCAGCCACATATGGATTTCCCAAAAATTTCGACTCACCTCGTTGCAACGTAAAATGCAAAGGGGAAGCGGTGGAAAAAAAACGCATAATTCAATTGTATATGACGCTAATATAAAAATCGATGGTGGACGATCCTATTCGGGTCCCCAACGGGAGAACGAAAGGAGGGCAAAAAAAAATAGCGAAGGAAGAACGTTGCGTACATGCACGCAGCCCTTGGGTAAGGCCGTGCTCTCCAGGTTCGGCGGTTTCAGGTCCCTGCAGTTCTCGCACACAGGAGGAACCACATAAATCTCCTGCGGTGCGTGCCGCGCGATTCCGAAATGAAACTTTACCGCTTACATTTTAATGTATGTAGAAGTTTCGGGGTAACCGGATATAAGAGGAAGAAGCGAGGTCAAGGGGTCGGGTCGGCTTCTACAGACGACCGACACAGCCAGGCACCGCAATGATATATAAGCTAAGAATGGGAGGATTTGGTTAAATGGCGCAACTAGAAATGGTATAGTTGGTTGTTTTAGAACAAGAAAAAGATGTGATCAGGTTTGAGCTGGCCATTTTCATCACTCCTCGCGAAAAATTTGATTAAAAAAAAATTCGTGACAAACCCAATCAAAGTTCTAGAAAAGATCAACCACATAGTTAGAAAGCAGTACCCAAGACTTAATTACAATTAATCTATAGCGGAACTCAGCCATAGGAGGTCCAGAGGAAGGACAATTCTGACTTTTTGACCTACAGTCCCCACTATGTAACCTTGATCCTTTCAATTAGGTTCTATACCAATAAAAAAGTTCACCCTTGCATGTAGACCTGTAAGCCAGAATCTGTCAAAAGTGACAATACTGCTACAAGTCAATTGTGCAGCAATCAGATAAAAGCAGATACCTAAATCCGTTCTAAACAGTTTTGAAAGTTTTTGTCAAAAATAAGGTGGATTTGTCTTGTTTTTGAGTTTGTAATATCTGGTTTTGCTTGACCTTCTAAGCAATCGCAATGTATGTTTTCATCTTCATCTTCTTTTGGGTCATCCATACCAACATTAGACAATATCTTTCTGTACCAGTCTAAGATTTCATCTTCCTCTCATTTAGTACCAATTTTTTGTTCCATCAGGTGACGAAGAGTATTTTTCTTATTGTCTGGAAGAGTGCAATATTCGCTTGTAGTCAGACATCGATTTTTTCAGATTAGCTGGTAAACTTTTAATATTGTACAGCTTCCAGTCAACACCAGGTTGTGTCCAAATTCAGAATATATTTTAAAATATACTCTTCTTTCTTCACAAGAGTCGTATTTTTGCGTAAAGACTTTTCTACCCGCCCAAAAACCCTGTCGGCGGGCAAAAAACTATGACCTTGGATTGGGTATGTGATTTGAATTTCCTGAAGTCCAGGAGGAGACTTTAGCTTGAGCCAATAACTGAGAGCATGAATAACATGCGAATTCTTATTCTGCCCTCCACAACCATAGCAGAATAATCTCACCACTCTTATATCATCATATTCTAAAGAATCCAGATAACTTAGGAGTGCAGAACCAATTTCCGGCTAGATCTTATGTCCATATATAGAAGGTTGGAGACTTAGAGTTCATTCCAACGCAGGAAAAAACGTAGAAACTTACTTGATGCGAGTAAAAGGTGTCGGAAATGGAGGTACCTGGTAGAGGTTGTACCTGTTGCATGTCAAAACAAAGCGTTATTGAATTTGGGGGTATTTCTTTGACCAACTCATAAAAAGCTATAGTTCAATCATAATGTCAGATTTTTTCTTTGCATCTTTTTTCATCTTGATGTTATGCTTGAGACGAGTACACAATGAACAACAATCTCTTCAGGTGAACCTGAATAATTTTGCAATGCTGAAATTAGCAGGGAAATAAACTCTTTGAAATTTTGACCGGTTGTAATGGCTTTTTATTCCTCTTAGTTCTCCAATAAATTTCCTGATGCTATGTTTCTTATGTTCTGATTTTTTAGAAATTTAATCCTCATCACGATTTTCTTTAGGTGATTTCCCTTCATGAATGGTTTTTGCGATAGTATTAATGCGATTTTTGGTAATCCCCAAAACCATGGTAAAAAACTTTTGGCAGACTCTAATCAACTTATTTTCTTTAGATGGTAAGTGACGTTAATAGAAGGAGATTTCGATTTGTTTCTGGCAGAGCGATTTCTCATTACTGAACAAATATCCATCATATGAAAAAGTTTCACATCCATTATAAGAGGAAATATTAATTCCTCCTGGTTCTTCCAATTTTTTGGTCAAATACTGGAGTCACAGAGATCAAATCTAAGAATTCAACGGATAAACAGTCGCTAACGAAAATCTAACAACTTGACAGCTTAAAGTGCGTCGATGCAACTAACAGAAACAGTTGATTAACGTAGTCAGAGCCATCTACACATTTAATATTCTACATCAAATTTAACTGGATTTATCCTGTTTTCGTTGAAACCTAACGAATTAATCTGCTTTTGAAGTCTGCTTTTCAGTAGGATACATTCCATTTAGCATGATTCTGACTTCACCAATGGATTTATCTGACCCCCATTACTAATGGGTCATAGTCATCTAATTTTTTATGAAAAATTGATTTATCTGCTTTAGTCACTGCTCCACAATTCAAAATTTTAGAATGGTCGTAAAAGATCTTCAGATCTTCTTGAAAGAGTTAGAAAAGGGGGGAACAGCCATTTAACCCAATCACTTCGCATCTCCCATACAAGACACAATGTATAAAAGAGAGGTGGGGGTTGAGCCGCATCTCCATCAAAGTTATGTTACCACAACGCGACCACCAGCTCCGCCACTTCAACGATGACTTTAGAACTTTCGCAAATTTTAAAATTTCCATCATTAACGTCCTCTTCGCCGGTCGTCGGAACCTAAAGAGCGAGAGAGATAAGGTTCGTGGTAGGGGACATCTAGACATTTTAATTAAAGCATACACGAAAAGTAGTATCTACCCCTTAACCGCAGATAACGATTAGAAGTTTTTGGTGGGATGCTACGCCAAGGGCCTGTGTTTCCTAATAAACGTCCATCCGACGAACTTGACTTCATAGGAATGACGTTGCGCTCCATACTATAATTCCGCTACGTTCCCTCTATATCTCTCTTTTGAATTACCGAGAGATTAAGCGCTACCGCTGCTGCTATTCCAAAATAGTATCTCGAATGAATACCGCGAACTCGTTTAGTTCAGATAAGTACCTACTTATCGTCTTCATTAAATTGAAGCTTAAGCGACCAGAGCGGCTGCTAGATGGCCGATGTAAAGTTTTTTTTGAGGTCAATCATAAAATTGTGACAGTTTGCAGTTTGCTTTTGCCATGATGAAAAGTTCAATTACAAAATTCATATACTGATACTCCAGTTTAGGCAATTTGAGGACGTTAATTCTTAAACATCGAAACAGTTGAAAAGCTTGCGCTAAAGGAGACCAGCTTCTGTCACAGCCATAACAAAACAAAAGCGGTTGCATCCGTTTGTGACACGTCTCATCGATATAAAGCAATCAGTGGTAGAAAAAATACGTCAGCCCTCGCGTGCGTTAATGCAGTCGAGGATAGGGTGGATGACTCAGGAAGTATGGATGTAATCGATCAGGAACTCGTCGTAGAAGGATATGGGTTCTCGAGAACGCCTCTGGACTGGGATAGGAATTGGTCCTTGTTCTTATATTTATTTAATTAGTAAGTGAAGCTTTATGGATCTTTCAAAATTTATCGTTTACTACCAGAAGCTGGTGGTTGGATATTAATTTCGACAGAAAAACATGGCGGAGGCCATGTTATGGTTTGGTCATTGATGAGATTTGGGATACTAAGGGGTGTCTAAAGATATTACAAGGCAATTTAAATAAAAGTGCTGAACAATTGAAAGGGAGATTATTTAAATAAAGTTTGATTGCAGAGTGTGCTTTTGCAGACGATTTGGCAATCTTTGCAAGTTCGGAGAAAGAACTACAAAAGAATCTGGAAATATGGAACGCTACTCTGTCTAAAGTAAATATGAAGACCAATGTAGGAAAAAAAACCAAAAATGGTAGTATCAAGAGAAAATAGAAAAATGAATATAACAATTGGCAACAACCATATAGAACAAGTCAATGAGCTTAAATACTTGGGTGTGGTACTGCATTCACAAGGAAATCAACAGCAGAAAATTAAACAGAGAATGAATAGAGGATTTAATTAATAGACCTTCATCATTACAAACGAAAAAGATCAGATCTTGGAACGCGTATATGAATGGTTCAAAATTCAGAGGAGCCACAACATTCCTATTAGCAGTCCGATATTGCAAGAGAAAGTAAATGATTTTGCTCGACGATTAGGGTTAGAAGATTTTAAATGCACAGTTGGATGGATTCAACAATTCCGAAAAAGACACAATATTGTTTTTGGTAAAATATGTGGCGAAGCAATAGATGTACCTAAATGGATTTGTGCTTAAATACAGTGTGGCCAAATTTAAGAAAAGAATATACCTACAGATGAAGTAATATTCAATGCAGATGAAATTGGTTTGGGGGTGGAGGAGGATGTTTTGGTGGTAAACTCAGTAAGGATAGACTGACTGTTCTTGTAGCAGCAAATATGACCGGATCGGAAAAAATGAAAGTTGTGGTTATTGGCAGAGCTAGGCATCCTCGATGCTTTAAAAATATAAAATCTTTACCTGTTGAATATGAAAATAACCAAAGAGCATGGATGACATCAGCATTACTTGAAAAAATAATTGTACGATGGGACAATGAACTCATTCAAAACTTAAAAGCTATATAACTTGCCTTCCTTCCACCAAATACCACGTCAGTTCTTCAGCTGATGAACCAGGGTGTAATAAAGTCCCTAAAGACACATTTTAAAAGACATTGACGAGAATGGTGTTCCTCAAAAAATTAGATATATATTTGTGCGACCCCAAGCTCGAACTATAAATACTTATGACCCTGACTCTTTAATTGTATGCGATACCGTTCGCTGGAATCCAGGAAATCTATTATGATTAGGATCCGATCAGAGTCTATTTCCCATCGGATAGAACGTTCCTGTTCCCATCTTCTTCTTATTCTTACAATTGTGGTCTTATTGTGATGGAAATGAATGATGCAACATCTCTAATTGACCACCCTTCTTCTTCAACTTTTATAGAATTCTTCAAACGTACAAAAATATCATTTTGTTACTGAATACGTACCTTTGAAACAATTCATTTTTTTCTACTCCCATACTTTAATTGTATTATTAAAAATGCTGAACCTGTACTTTAATGATGTCCATTACGATACAGATTTTCATTATGATCCAAGTTTACTTATTCAAGATGGTCGTGACTACATAGCTGACAGTTATAAAAATTAATTAAACTTGACAGTTCTCTGTATCTATTCAAATGTAGTAAAAATTAAAGAAATACGTATGATATTATGGGGTCGTAGAAAAAATAGTGTATGCAACTCACATTCATTTACATACTCGTGTCTTAATAGCTATCATTAAATGCTCATTGCATAATATACAGGGCAATCCAAATTAAGTGTTCACCATTGGTAACTTCGTTATTATTAAAGATACAAGACTGTTTAAATTAGCAAACTTATAGTACTTTT
The DNA here is from genome assembly GCA_023690525.1 of Holotrichia oblita. NCBI lineage: Eukaryota > Metazoa > Arthropoda > Insecta > Coleoptera > Scarabaeidae > Holotrichia > Holotrichia oblita. The sequence goes on along the minus strand of CM043016.1, from coordinate 19,309,528 downwards.
AACGCTCTTTAAGATGGAAGAATAAAAAAACAAATGCGCAGCGCGTTTTCGAGTTTTGCCGAAAAATATTTTTTTCAAATGGAAACCCCTGTATATTATATCATTTTCTGCTAGAACTTTAATATTTAAACAAAAAATCTTATAAGAAATTTTTTACTGGGATTAAAAATACTTGAGTTATAATGACTAAATAAAAACAGCTAAGCAATTCGAGAAGTTCGGAAGCGTGTACAAAAATGTATTGAACAACAAGGTGGTATTTTTGAACATCTTCTATGAAAAAATCTGTAATTTTTATATAAAATAAAGTTTATAAAACTTATTTAGCTGTTTTCGTTTATTCATTATAACTCAAGTATTTTTAATAGCAGTAAAAAATTTCTTATAAGATTTTTTGTGTAAAAATTAAAGTTCTAGCAGAAAATGATATAATATACAGGGGTTTCCATTTGAGAAAAAAACATATTTTTCGGCAAAACTCGAAAACGCGCTGCGCATTTGTTTTATTTATTCTTCCATCTTAAAGAGCGTTAAAAGTAGTACAAGTTTGCTAATTTAAACAGTCTTGTATCTTGAATAATAACAAAGTTATCAATGATGAACACTTAATTTGGATTGCCCTGTATACTATTACTATATAGTAAAAAAATTGTCTCATTTCTTTACTAATAAAAAAATGTAACCGACCAATCACAACTCTTTAAAGTGACTGAACTAATAATATAACTGTCAAATAACTGTCAAATATTTGCAAAATGAGCGAAGAAGAACTTCAATCTACGCCACCAGAAATAATCAAAATCGCGAATCAAGCTGCTGCAACACTAATAACGACTAAAATCACGTAAGGTGTATGAGAATACGTATGAAAAGTTTCTGAAAGGGACCAAAGAACAAAGAATACGTTTTGTTGGCATATTTTTCAAGTTTGTCAAAAAAATTGAGATGTTCTACATTATGGGCGCAATAATCAATGGTAAAAGCTCAATTAAACCTAAAGCACAATGTAAATATTGGATAATATAACAAATTGACAGCACTCTTAAAGCGTCAAGGCCAGGGAGGGGAAGGCGTGGTTATAAGCCAAGAAAATCTAAGGTACTGAGCAAAGAACAAATTGACAATTTCTTACTTAATGCACCGATCAGAGAATATTTAGCTGCCAAAGTATGTATGTACGTACAAATATCAATGCGTAATATAAAATGTTCACCAAACCTTCTTTTAAGGTTGTAGGTATTAATTTTTGGCATTACTGGTGCATGCCGTTGCGATGAGCTCCTACATTTTTGTTACAGATTTAGTTTTATTTCCATTTTGAAACTGATGTTGCACTTATCACTAACCACCAAGAAATAACTGCTAAACACAGTAATCTCGTAATTTTATTGACCTTATTTAATAATAATAATCTTTTATGACCTTGTAAAATGCTTGTAAATTAATTGTTGGAAATACCATCTTAACATTTGCAAAATAAACGGTTCTGTACAACATGTGTACAATGTTTACATAGAGCAGCGCATAAAGGTAGAAGTTAGGGGCTTCTACAGCTGGCCGACAGTTTAGGTAGTTCTTCGTAACTCTCAATGCAATGGGAATATTATTAAAGAAAGATAGACATACAATCAACACCACTTTGTCACAATGTTGTAATGGGTATATACAAAATATCAAGCATAGCTAAAGAAATTGCTTTGTATTTAAAATTGCCAGATCCGTTGCAATGTACCGGTCATTGTCTTAGACGTACTTCAGCTACACTTCTTGTGGATAATGGTGGAGATATTACTTGTTTAAATAGACATGGAGGGTTGTAGCCCACTAGTGTAGCTGAAGGTTACTTAGACGAGTCCATATCGAATAAAAGAGCAAACTACGACTCGCCTACAACAACACAGACAGCTGGTTCTAGTATCACTGAAAACAGAATTGACACAACTACCACTACTACTATAAATACTGAAAATAGAATCGAAGCAACAACTTCTACGATTATCAATACTGACGATGAAATGGGCAATAGTGGCCTTAATATACAACATTGTTCTCTTAATAATATCTAATTGTACTTTCAATATTACTATAAAGAAATAAAAGTTTAAACGTAGTACTTTGACAGTTCTTTGACAGATGTATAAAACCTGCTTTTAAGCAATGATAATAATGCATGCTATACATATTTAAATGTGTATCTCACGAGATCGGCGAAAATCGTTTGAAGAAACGATAGTATACATCACAAGGAGTAGAAAGCTTTTTGTGTCTCGCCCAATTTGCACTGTCTCGGCTATCGCATCGACAGCAAACGTTTGGGCTCGCTTGTTGGGACATTTTTTAATATTTCGGCATTTTTTAATAAGTGAAATGTCACGGTATGACGTTAATAAACGTCAAAAAAATATTGCGGCTTGTTAATTGTGAATTTTATTAATGAAACGTCTTCTACGGCGAATTCCGACGTCTCTAATGTCATCCACGCCTACACAAGTATCTGCTCGACCTTGCTCTCTTCATAATCATCATAATGGTGCTGTCATCAAATGAATTCAAAACATCGTCATATTTGCTAAAGCTATTGAGCAGCTATAATATAATATATGATACAGAAGGAAATGTACGTGTTTCAGTTGTACTCTTTCTAAATACGACATACCGGTTTTATATCGTACAAAGATTATATTGCAATGCGTCATTAATTTCGCATTCCAATCCCGTCTCCGTCCCACCGCAACGTAGTAAAATATTTTGTAATTGTAAACCGTAAGAATGCGAGAAAGGGGCCCCGGTCATTTGGCACCTTCCTTACCTCTCTTATCGTTCCGACCTCTCTCCCGCCGCCGCTACACAATGCCCCCCTCGCACTGACTGCATTCATTCGCCGCCATTCAAATTCTACTGAATGAAAAACTATTGAAGGAACGCGAGAAAGCCGGCGCTTGTAATTTGGAACGTGGCCAGTCGCCTCCGTTCGGTTTATACCATTGTCGTGAGGTGTTTGGAATGTTTTATATATTCATCGGTGGAAGGCAAGGGCGTACAGGAAGGAAGGAAGATTTGGCAATCGTAGATGGTAGCATGCATTTGGCAGATGTGTAATTTGGAACGGAATTGAATTTTGGAAATGGTTTATAACGATTTAAAATTTATTATTAAGTGTTTATTTTTTTTTTGGAATTAGGTTCTTCTTAACACCTCTGCAATTAATTAAATTGATAAAAAATACTGTAGCACCGTCATATTATGTGGTTGCAGCGACAAAGGTAGGTTATTGCCTTGCTTGTTGTGTGACCTGTAGTACCTTTGGATTCAATATTAACTTTGTCGGCATCATTCAATCATATCTGGCATTTAGAATGTTTCCTATCGTCCTCGTCCTGTTGATGGAGAAGTTCCCCCAGAGGTCTCGACCCAGATCTATTTCTGGTTTATGTTTCCGACCTCCAGAAGCAACCACAGACTCAAGAGCTCATCGTCTCAAACGACACCTCAGTTTGTACCTCGACTCGATTCGATCAGAGAGCCATGAATAAGAGTCATGGCTAACGTCTTTCAACATCTTTCTATACCAAACTCGCCTTTTGTGGAGTCTGAGCGTGAAATATCTCTTAGAATTATCGCCGAAGAATCTTGCTGCGTCCTCTAGGATCTGAAGATATCAACCTTTCTATAACATGCGACTGAATTGTCCAAAGGTACACTAAAAAGGACCACCAATTCAAACAGCTCCATAGTCAACTGAGCTACTACATCCTCCTCCTCCCTCCATTTATCTAACTACCCACTCCTTCAATTCCCTCGAATCTCTTCCCCCCATGTGGTTCATTTATTCCATCTTAAGGACTCCCTTTTCAATTAAGCATAAACGGCTTTGTTGGGATAAAGCTAGAAGATCCAAAAAAATTTCTAGAAGATACTGGTAAAGGAATCACCACCATCAAACGCTTAAAAGATTCGCAGTCAGTAGCAATAGTCGAAGGCTATGCTGAAGAATCGTACAGTTTAAATCGTCAACCTGAGCAATCTACATCAATGTTTAGTAAGGCTAACGCTGCAATCTCACCGAGAACTGCAAGCAGAGATAAAACGAAACCAGAGTTCCCCATAAAACTGACGAAATTTTAGAATTAATTAGCCCCCACGAAGACCGAAGCTATTATTTTGAAAGGTACACTAAAAAGGATCACCAATTCCAACAGCTCGATAGTCAAGGCGATTGCTAAGCTGGACTCGGATCTATCACCGTTCAAGAACAAGATCAACTGAGCTACTACATCCTCCTCCTCCCTCCATCCATTCTAGGAGATACTGGTAAAGATATCACCACCATCAAACGCTTAAGGGATTCGCAGTCAGTAGCAATAGTCGAAGGCTATGCTGAAGAATCGTTCAATTTAAATCGTCAACCTACATCAATGTTTAGTAAGGCTACCGCTGCAAGCTCACCGAGAATTGCAAGCAGAGATAAAACGAAATCATAGTTCGTCCTAAAACTGCCGAAACTTTAAAATTAATTAGCCCCCAAGAAGACCGAAACTATTATTTTGAAAAGTCCTTCAAAGCAAGTGAGAATCGAATTTGAGGTGCTCGAGAGACAAATTATCCCGAAGTTGTATACCTTATGGAAGGGAGATAGGAGGGGAGGGAGCGGTGACTAGATTGTAATTTGATATTTGGAGAGCATGTGAAACGGGTCGTGGAAAAATCCGAGAGGACTCAGACGGCTATGCTCAAGATTTTGTAAATCCTTGAAGGACCCAGCAGCACAAAGAGGTAGATATTATACAGATTTATCCAATCCCAGATCAGAGACCAGAGACGTTTTGGAAAAGGTACAAAAAAGATCCCTGCTGAACATTATAAGCGGATATAGATTTCCATTTTGGCGAAAGAGCATAGAAGAGTAGTTAGTTCACAAAAAACTCGAACAATTAAGAGATGGGCAAAGGAAGTGGAAGAGCCTGGATTCGACAGCCAGCTAGACCAGAACATTAATGAAGCATATAGAACCATGGGTAGCATACAGATTCAGAAAGGTGGACTTCACTCGGGACATGGTAATTTCCTAACCTACCTGAAGAGATTCAAGCTGGTGAAAGACGACTTTTGTGAAGACTGTGCAATGGAGGTGACACCGGAGCTGTCCCTTCTCTTATTGTTTTAAATTGTCGTTTCAGTGATAATTGATCTGTTTCGTTTTAGGGTCACCCTGTACATAATACAATTTTAAATTAAACTTCTTCTATATGCAGTTTCCCTAACTCTCATCTCATTCGTAATATTTTCTGCAAGGCTGGAGAGGAGTTTCGCCCATCTCTTACGTAATACATACAAAGTTAGCTTCGTTTGCAGACTTTATCAACTTTATATAACCAACACACAACTTCCACTCGAATTAGAATCCTGTTAGTTTCTCCTTCGTCTCTCCTTCCTCCCACCCCTTCTAGGAAACGTACAATATTCAACGAAGCGGAAGCGAATGCAACCATCTCCCATTTTCGGCATTAATAACATATGTCATTAAAATGTGCACGGTTGCGCCTGAAGGATACTTAACTCTCTCTCTGACGTCTATATAGCGAGAAACTCAAATTCTACGGATAATTAGACGGGAAGTAGACATCAGTGGTTTGGTAATAATACTAAATCCTTGCAGGACGAAACAAAAACAATCAGAGTTGCAACATCATAAACAGATTTTGGTTGGAATAAAACTGAACGGCGAGTAGTGTCTGACTTGAATACGAGCATGCATAATTCTTTGAATGTAGTAAACAGTGTTTTTTAATGTGTGGTGGGTGCTTAGTTGCAGTGACTCCGTAAGCTGTATTACTTGTTTGGCTATCACTGCAACTCTTGCGGTGTAGTTTAGTGTGTGTAAGTTGTGTCTAAATGGCTTTGTGACAGCATCATATCGCCTTTTATGATGCCGCGCTGTTAATCACATTGCTCCCAACAGCGAATGGCAAGTCGATCCGGGATTAAACTCTCTGAAAAAATGTCACCGTCTCTCCAGAGAATTGAACCCCGGCACCTATCGTCCTCTCACAACAATAGTCAGCCGCCTAACCACTGCGGCCATCGACCCGGCCTGAAGAGCATTTTGCTAGGCGAGTTAATTGTGAACTATGGTATAAATGAAGCCCTAGACATTCGATTATTTGTTAAATATTATAAGACGATGTTTTTTGGCTATGATGGAAGGAGTTCTCATTACGAGCCTCTTGACGATGCTGGGTCTCGACAAGAGGTCTTCTGTGGATGCAGGGAATAAAGGATTGGACTGCAGGAATGAATCTACAATATCGTTTATTGTTATTGGTTCGAATGTATCTCGATCCGAGTCCGAGACCTGGTAGTACTACTGGAAGGTCCAAGCTGCCATGGTCGCTTTGCCCTCATCGTCCACGTCTGTACAGAATCTATCTTTTTCTAACAAAGTTTCCCTCCACACATTTTCAGTAACACTATTGTTTACCATTTCATCCTGTACAATACTGTTTTCTGTTAATATATCAAAAAGCGCGCTCTAGCGGCATCACTAAGAAATAGACATATCACAGGTAAGATAGGTTTGATGGAACAATAAATGCTTTTTTCAATGAGACCAAATTGTTAAAATCAGTTCAGTCGTTTAGGAGTTGCACCTGTTTATTTAAGCAAACATGTAATTACCCCCCACCACTTTATTTTAATAGATACGTCAAAAAGTGTTAAACAATCACAATCATGGATATCAGTGAAAAATCACTTTAAAGGTTTAAGATGCCGGTTACGCCCTCTGGCGACCATTTTGGAAATCTGAAAATATTTTCCACTGTGTTCTTTTGGCCAGTTTAGCCTTAAAAAAATTTACCGTAAGTCTCTACGACGAATAGTTTCAGAGATACAGCACTTTGCATTCTTATCTGACCACCCTGCACATCGTATTACCACTAGTAAGTGCACCGCAAATTACTACAGTAACAAAATTGTCTGTGCAATATAATTTCAAAGTGAAATAAAACGAACAAATCCTAAAGTGCCGCCAAAACTTTTAAATTTATGGTGAAGCTGGTGCTGTAAACAAAGAAGTACCAGAAAATGTTGTGTCTACGACTTTTGTAATTTAGGTATTCGGCGTCGATATGTTGACAGCAATATTTTTAACGACGACGAAACTGGCTTTTTATATAAGAGAAAAATGCTCTGGAGGAAAGCATTCCAAAGAAAGACTTACTGCCAGGGTCTGTGCAAATATATACGGTTCAGAAAAGAAGAAACTTTTGGTAAATGGAAAATCGAACACGCCTTGATGTTTCAAAAACGTTCCGAAATTGCCCGTATCATATGAAGCAAACAAAAGAGCCTGGATGACAGGAGAAAGTGTTTCCAAATCTTCTACTATCTTGGGACCGAGAACTTGCAAGGAACAAAAGAAAAATTCTTTTAATGATTGATAACTACTCCGCACACCATAAATTGGAAGGTCCGTGAAGTTGGCACCACAAAGTGGTCAAAAATCGGCAAAAATGCTAGAAAGGATTGACCATTTATTGACCACTATTGACCATCAGCGATTTCGATTGACCACCTTTTGTTTAGGCTACAGCCGCTATACCCATATTTTGGTGTCTAATGGTGAAAATGCTAAAATTAGCCAATATAGACATTTTGTTCATCGGATACGATTGACCATCGTTTGACCATGTTTGACCACCCTTCACATTTTCAAAATTTTCAAAAAAAAATTTTTTCGAATTTTTTTTACTGCAAACTATGAAATTTTGTTGCAGTATAGGATTGACCAACGTTTGACCATGATTGACCACCAAATAATTTTTTTGAAAACTTAAAAATATTCGAAAAAAAAATCGAAAAAACAAGTTCATATCTCCAATGAAATGACATCAAATCCAGATAATGTCATAACCTCTTGCGTCGCATTTTTCACAAGTTTCGAGAGGTGGTCAAACGCTGAAATTAATAGAACTTATTGTCTCGTGTCTCTAGACCACAGAAAACTGAAAATTATCGTTTGACCACCCTCCGGTTAAATGTTATCCAGCGTTTGACCACCTCTCAAAATTTGTGAAAAATGCAAAAAACTTTGAAACTGTTATACGTAACTTTAAGATCGGATAACATTTAACCGGAGGGTGGTCAAACGATAATTTGCAGTTTTCTGTGGTCTAGAGACACGAGACAATACGTTCTATTAATTTCAGCGTTTGACCACCTCTCAAAATTTGTGAAAATTGCGACGCAAGAGGTTACGACATTATCTGGGTTTGATGTCATTTCATTGGAGCTATGAACTTGTTTTTTTCGTTTTTTTTTCGAATATTTTTAAGTTTTCAAAAAATTATTTGGTGGTCAATCATGGTCAAACGTTGGTCAATCCTATACTGCAACAAAATTTTAGAGTTTGCAGTAAAAAAAAAATCGAAAAAAATTTTCTTTTGAAAATGTGAAGGGTGGTCAAACATGGTCAAACGATGGTCAATCGTATCCGATGAACAAAGCGTCTATATTGGTTAATTTTAGCACTTTCAATATTAGACCCCAAAATATGGGTATAGCGGCTGTAGCCTAAACAAAAGGTGGTCAATCGAAATCGCTGATGGTCAATAGTGGTCAATAAATGGTTAATCCTTTCTAGCATTTTTGTCGATTTTTGACCACTTTGTGGTGCCAACTTCGCAGACCTTAAATAGGATAATTTCGAGAGGATCGAAGTGGTTTTTCTTCCTCCAAATATGACTTCAGTTCTCCAACTCATGGATCAAGGCATAATCAAATACTTAAAGTCGTATTATCGAAAACAATTACAATTAAAAATGATTCAGTCTGATGATCAAAACGTCGAAATGAAAATGTCCTTCCTTCATGCCATTTTAATGTTAGAGACCGCTTGGGAAAACGTGTCTGCAAAAACGATTTCGAATTGTTTCCGTCATGCGGGTTTTTACATGGATACTGGATTCACAGAGGAAGATGACATTTCTCTTCGTCAGTGGATTTTAACGCAAAGTGTCGAAGAAGCCGATGAAGACAATCTGTACCGTTGGGCTGAAAACAATAACATTTATGATTTTGAATTGCATCATAAAGAAAAGTAAGTACCATCCCTACCATATGTCATTACATCAGGATCTTTGTGGGAATGATTTTGTAAATCGTTTAAGTTTTTGCAACATTATGTTAAACAAAATGAATTTGAACCGGAATTTTCAATCTTCGATTTTATTTAGTGACGAAGCTACTTTCAAAATTAACTGTTTAGTTAATAGACATAATATGCATTATTATGCAACAGAAAATCTCCATTGGATCAGACAAATTGACTTTCAACATCAATGGTCAATTAATGTTTGGGGTGGCATAATTAATTTACAAGTTGTTGGACCTTATTTCTTTGAGGGAACGGTAACAGGAGCCACATATTTAAGACATCAGTTAAGTACCTAATTTATTGGAAAATGTCGATTTCCATACTCGAAGAATAATGTGGTATCAAGATGATGGAGCTCCATCACATTTTCATAGAAGAAGAGTAAGAAATTTTTTAAATAACTGGTGTGAAGAACGATGGATTGGTCGGGAGGGTCCTACAGCTTGGCCTTCAAGGTCTCCTGATTTAATTCCTATTGATTTTCTTCTTTGGGGACATGTTTTTATTTATTTATTTATTTATTTATTTAAGATTTTGCATTAATCTAATAAATATTATTTTTTGTTTTTCTTTATATTATTATTTATAAGCATTTTCTCAAGTTATACAATTTGTATACAGTATGTCCCCGGATTGAGGTTACAAGAGGAAAAAAAAATTATTTTTGATTTTACACAAAAGTGCTAAAGGAATAAAATTTTTTGCTTAATTTCAAATGACCAAATCTGTAATTAGAATTACGAAATTGTCAAATCCCTATTTGGAATTACAATTTTTTTTCTTTTCGAAAAAAGAACTAGGCTAGAAACAATAATAAATAACAGAAGATAATTTGGTCCTTTCTCACAAATTTCTTTATTAAATGGCTAGAACTTAATTTACATACAGGGTGGCCCATTAGTGCGTGGAAGCTCGATTAATCCGAGCTTCTTAAGCTTCATATTTTAAAATTAGTTCTATAACGCCGTACCAGACCAAACTTCTATTTTTTTTAAGGAACGGTATAGTTTTTTTAGCATTTTTTAAATCTGCTTATTTTTACGACCCTCTTTATATACGGTTTGCCGAATCTATACCGAGTATTTAAAAAGTTATGACCATTTTTACGTCTAAATTAAGGTGTATTAAGAGAGTTAGTTCCGGCAAGAAAAAAAATATACAAACTTTTTCGTACCACTACATGATTTGGCTACGTCTTCTTTTACCGCTGGTTCAAGAATTTAATTTAAAAAAAAATGTCATTTATACAGGGTGAGTCAAAACTCGGATCCTTAATCTTCTCATTAAATTTAAATGGAACACCCTATATTTTTAATGATGGTTCGATAGATATTTATCGGCTCTTTTATTTTTATGAACCATTGCCTATACCTAGCTCTTTGGGTTTAGAAGATATTTTAAATTTAATATGAAAAATTGCTTTTTTAGCACATAAGTAGTAGTAATAGTAGGTATAACCCGACCAATATCTGGTGGCGCTGGCCGGGCAATATCACGAAAACGTCAAACGTCAAATAGTACAACAACAGCATTAATTTGTAGAAATACATTCTCAAAATAAATTATTCGGTTGAAGAATTAATAGATATGATTTGGGTATTGGGAGAGTGTTCGAAAAATTGCGTTCTTGCAAAAAGAGTTTAAGAAGCAAGATATCCCGCACGACGACAACCGAAAAAGGAAACATTGGAAAGATCAATCGACCGTTTCAACCGTACCGGTTCAGTAAAATATGAAAAACACGAAAGGGACTGCCGAGGAAAATGAATTTCATGTGATCTCATGCGTTATAGAAAATCCACATAGTAGTCAACGCGATATTTCACAAATACAAAGTATTAGTCGAACATCCATTCAAAGGATATTAAAAAAGCACAAATTCTATCCCTACCACATTCAATTATATCAAGAGTTGTTGGACGAAGATTTTCCCCATAAGTTTACGTTTTGCGAATGGGCTCAACAACAAATCCATGATCGGGTAGATTTTGATGAATGTCTTCTTTTTGGCGATGAAGCAACGTTTCACAGAAATGGAAGCGTGAATAAGCACAACTTCCATTATTATTCTACCGACAATCCTCATATCACTGCCAGAACGCAGCCAAACTAGGTGGTCTTTAAACTTTTGGGTGGCATAGTTGGAAAGTGTATTATTGGACCACATTTCTTTGATGGACGACTAAATGGCCAAGTTTATTTAGACTTCCTCCAAAACAGTTTACTACTGTATTTGGAAGATGTACCTTTGAATATGCGCGAATGTGGTTTTTGCACGATGGGGATCAGGTACATAACACTGTAGTAATCCACAACCACCACAATACTAAATTTCCCAACAGGTGGATTGAAAGAGGAGGAACAGTGGCATGGCCAGCTCGATCCCCGGACTTGACAAAAATTGATTTTTGTCTTGTGGGGCTACATAACAGTACCAGTAACAACACGGGAAAATATGATGGAAAGAATAAGAAACGCTTTTCGGACTATTGGTACAGAAATGTTAACAAATGTCAGTCAATCCTTTGAACTAAGACTGCAACGTTGTATTGACATTATAGGTCAACATTTTGAAAATTTTATTTAGTTTACTCTTTCTTTTATCTAACTTGATTAGCTTGTTAATTCGTAAAATTTAAAAGTAAATCAATTTTTCATATTAAATTTAAAATATCTTCTAAACCCAAAGAGTTAGGTATAGGGAATGGTTCACAAAAATAAAAGAACCGATAAATATCTATCGAACCATCATAAAAAATATAGAATGTTCCATTTAAATTTAATGTGAAAATTAAGGATCCGAGTTTTGACTCATCCTGTATAAATAAAAAAAATTTTTAATTAAATTCTTGAACCAACGGAAAGAGAAGACGTAGGCAAATCATGTTGCCGGAACTAACTCTCTTAATACAGCTTAATTTAGACGTAAAAATGGTCATAACTTTTAAAATACTCGGTATAGATTCGGTAAACCGTATATAAAGACAGTCGTAAAAGTAAGCAGATTTTAAAAATGCAAAAAAAACTATACCGTTCCTTTAAAAAAAATAGAAGTTTGGTCTGGTACGGCGTTATAGAACATCCTGTACAGTTGCAACTAATTTTAAAATATGAAGCTTAAGAATACCTACACATTTCCTCAATAAAGTTTTTTAGTATCTTTTAAAATGTTGGATAAATCGAGCTTCCACGAACTAATGGGCCACCCCATCTCTATTTAAATTCAGTAACACTAATTTACTAATTTACAATTCTCTACATATTTGATTACTATAGATTCTTATTTGGTTTTATATATTGTATTGTAGTTGGCCTTGAAACACATAGTTCGAAACCGGTAGCCATTTAATAAAGAAATTTGTGAGAAAGGACCGCAAATTATCTTCTGTTATTTATTTAACTTTCACTCACAACGAGTCCACCATGGAAACAATAATGTTTAAAACTATTCTATTAAATCGCCACCCCTTTCAGCACACAGTTCGACTCTAAGCCGCAGTTCCTTGTAACTGTTGCGAATTTCTTCAAGCGCCAAGGATGTACGAGGGAGCGCTCAGGAGTGAAAAGTGAAATATGGAAAAAATCGAATATCGTGCCGTTATAAAGTTCCTTACCAGGCAAGGAAAATCAGTCGCGGCCATAATGAATGAGATGTCATTGGTTTACGGCGACTCTTGTCCAGGAAAAACCATTGTGTACAAGCGGCATAGTTTATTTAAACAAGGAAGGGATCCCCCACGCCAGCACTTATCCAAAAAGTTGAAAAAATTGTACTCGAAGATGCTCGACTAAAGAAGAAACAATTCGTAGAAATGGTTGGAGCATCCGATACAACAATTTTTAAAATCCTACACGATCATCTCGGCATGTCTAAGGTCAGCGCAAGATGGGTGCCGAGAATGCTCACGCCGCGCCGCCGGAAAAACAACAGCGCGTAGAGTGTTCGCGTGCATTTTTCGACCTCTGTAAGAAAGACAAGGATGGTGTATTGAGTCGAATTGTTACTGGAGACGAAACTTGGGTTCATCATTATGAACCCGAGTCCAAACAAGACTCCATGCAGTGGCATAAAAAGGGCACAGCACCTCCCAAGAAATTTAAAGTGTCACAATCAGCTGGGAAACTCATGGCAACGGTATTTTGGGACTCGCAAAGAATATTGTTGATTGATTATAAAGATAAAGGTGTTTCTATAACCGGAGAATATTACGCTTCAATATTAGAGCGACTAAAAGAAGCCCTTAAAGTGAAAAGACGGGGAAAATTGACGAAAGGTGTGCTGCTTTTGCACGACAACGCGCCCGTCCACAAGAGCCGCGTTGCGTTAGCTGCCCTGCATAAGGTGGGCTTCGAAATTGTGAATCACCCACCCTACAGCCCAGACCTGGCCCCGAGTGATTATTACCTGTTTCCGAAAATGAAAAAAGAGCTGCGGGGTAAAAAATTTACTGCCGATGATGAAGTCAAGGAGGCAGTTTCGGCGTATTTTGCAGATAAAGAGAAATCATTTTTTTATGAGGGTATAAGTAAATTAATTGAAAGATGTGAAAAATGTATCCGTCTTGCAGGTGAATATATTGAAAAAGGAAAATAATTTGGTTTTTTTATTTCCACCCTTATCCCCCATTCCGCGAATATAAAAACGCTCCCTCGTAACAGCATCTCTAATGCGATTTTTTAATACTTCCACATTGTTAGGCAAGTTGTCCATGTAGACTAGTTGCTTTAACCGTCCCAACAAATAAAAATCTAAAATTGTTAAGTCAGGGCTTCTTGGAGGCCACAGAACAGGACCATTCCAGCCAATCCAATTATTTTCGAATTTTTGATTGAGCTAGGCAGCTACGATGCGCGAACGGTGAGCCGGACAACCATCCTGTTGAAAATACATCTTCTGCTGATAAGCAAGTGGGAGTTCACTTAAACCATCCCAGAAAAAATTGCTCAACATATCCAAATAATTGTGCTGATTTACATTAGCGTCAAAAATAAATGGCCCTATTATTCCATGATAAGAAACAGCAGACCACACGTTTACCTTAACAAAGTATTGACGCTTTGATGCAATTCTAAAGTGAGGATTAGTATCACTCCAATAACGAACGTGTTGTGACGAAACGGTACCATTACTAGAAAAAGTTGCATCATCGGAAAATAAATCAAAAATAATTTTTTTTTCCTCTTGTAAACTTGTAAAGTTAAGTTTGTTTTGTCATCGATTGCTACGTTCGCTCTGTATAAAGAAAATATTTTTAAAACACAGTCCACCTTAGCCCTCAATCGAATTCTAAAAAAGCTTAATTAAAAAAATCTATCCCATCTTGATCGCACTACCTTGTATAGTTAGTACTTATTTATATTTTGTTGATGAAAGTTCACCATAACACTATCGAATAAAACTGTATTTGAAAATGTTGTCACTAAGAGACGCATGTCAATAAAACTAATTTAAATGTCAGTCAAAAATTTACGGTGCTAACCGAATTTTGTCGCGGTTAATTAATCGTATTTCGTAGTGGGTAGAGAAGGATTGTATTAAAACGCGCGATGTATATTTTAGCTCTAATAATAATTATCTCCTTCGTACATCGCATACAATGCGACAAGCTGAACCCCGATCCGCCGGATTTCGCCCTCTCTAAGATGGAACCAGAATCGAATGAGCGATGGGAGGGACTAGCGCCGGGCGAAATGAGACTCAAAAATCATCCCAAGATAAAAAGAGAAGGCGGTGAAGACGGTGGCAGTGGAGCACCGCCAGTGACGACGACCTCGCCAGCCGGGTCGGAAGTAGACTCAGGTCACCCAGAAGCAACGACTCCACTTCCTGGTGTTGCTTCCAATATTCTCTTGAAAAACTGGTACGAAATGATGCTGGTGGTGATCACAGCTTTCTCCCTCATATTGGTAAATCACTACTAAATTATTGTCAAATTATAACTTATTTCAAATTGTAAGTGATTGTGATCGCAATAAGTCTCTAAATAAAAGTTTAAAAAACGTAGATTGTGTATAGGAAGTATGTACATATATAGTGTTAAGATGGTCAGGTGTCTGTTGGGCAGAGATTGACGACATAATAGGTTTAGGTTGTGTACGAATAGGTGGAAGGATAAACATCAGTGTTTTTCTGCAAGAATCAGAATTACAATATAACAGAGCATTAAAGGGGAGACAATGTTAGCTCTGCACATTTAATGGGGCCGTCCCGTTTTTTTAAGTGTGTTAATAAATATTATATGTATTATGAAAGATCACTATAATCTGATGTAGGTAATAGCAAAAATTATAATTTTAGTGGTACTGGAATTGCACAAAAAATAAATAAAACTGATTATTTGTAAATCGCGCGTTTAGTATAGGGAATGACAGGTGTGTTGACAGTGACAATTATTAGAAAAAAGATGTTTTGACGATAAGAAATGTATATCATTTATGTTGAGCAATCAAATGTCATAGAACTTTCAGTTGGTTTGACGATATTATTTTTACCTGCATATCTAAATATCTAACGAATCATAATAAAATGCAGCAAGGTTTCGAAAAAGCTTCATCCAATAGTTTACCGGCAGTGGACCTAGATATGATAACCGCTTTCTTTGCTACAAATTCGACGTTTTTGAGTACCGAAATACGAAATGTAAAAACATATAAGTAAGTAAATACAGGATTTTTCGGTTGCCTTTCATGATTTGTCATTTGCGAGTCATTATTTATCAAATGACATTCGCTCTTGTATTTGTCTTTCACATTAAATGTGAATATCATGTCCATATTTTTGTCAATTGTACTTTTGTATAATTTTAATTTTACGTGATCAAGATACGTTTATTGATATTTCGCCCGATGTCCAACGATTAGCGATAACGAATTTAGGTTGCGAAGTAGTTCTTAAGTCGGATGTCCCTAAAGTGATACCCACACTCTGTCGGTGGGTAAAGGCCAGTCTGGAAAACAGGGTGATCATATCTACAATAGGTGAAGCCACCCTAACATCAAGACCTGCGGGAAGGGAGGGAGGAGGGAGAGGGGAAGAAGGTTGACCACAGGGAGGGGTACTGTCGCCTCTACTGTGGGCAAACCTAGTTGATGAGCTGCTAGAGGAACTGTCAACCAAGGGCTTCTATTGCCTCGGATATGCAGACGATATCGCAATCGTAGTGAAGGGGAAATTTACAGGAGTGATTTCTGAACGAATGCAAACAGTCCTAAATATTGTGAACAATTGGTGCATTCGAGAAAGGCCATGAAGACACAGATTGTTGCATTCACAAAAAAAGAGAAACCTTAGGGAGCTTAAACCGGTAAGGCTAAGGGATATAGATATCCCAATGGCCCAAGGAAGCAAAATACTTGGGGGTTACCTTTGATCAAAAACTCACCTGGAATAAGGCATCCATGGCCATCGACAGATGCAGAAAATTGTGTGGAAAAAACTGGGGATTAAACCCAAAAATGACCTTATGGCTATACACAAGGGTGATCAGACCTATTATAACATACGGGTCAGTGGTGTGGTGGCCGAAGACCCCACAGGCCGGAATACAAAGGCTAGCATGCATGTGCATCACGGGGGCCATGAGAACTACTCCAACATCAGCTATGGAAGTCTTATTAAACCTACCACCTCTACATATCCGTATACAAAGAGAAGCAAGGTCTGCCACGTACAGGCTGATACAAAATCAAACACCCACATACATGGGAGAATATATCAGAAGTTGATTAAAGAACTAAAAACCGGGGAGGTAACCTGTTTAGCCACAGACGTAATGGTTCCAAAATACAACTTCAACAAAAAATATAAAACCATAATACCAGAACGAGAGCAATGGAAAGGTGGCTCTCCCGTTAAAGCCTCTCTACACTGGTATACAGACGGCTCGAAAACGGAACAAGGTGTAGGAGCCGGAATACTCGGACGTCAGTCTAAGTCTATCGAAGGAAACTGAAGTTTTCCAGGCAGAAACAGTTGCGATTCACCACTGTGTCAGAGAAATATTAAGGCAAGGGACAGAACAAAAACCCATAGCCATCTTCACTGATAATCAAGCTGTGATAAAAGCGCTTGACGCAACAAAGATCACATCAAAGCTGATATTAAAGGAAATGAGAAGGCTGATGCTCTGGCCAAAGAAGGAACATCTAGGCCACTCATTGGACCTATACCATCGTGTGGAACCAGGAAAAGGGAGATAGCCAAAACCATGGAGAAATGGTCGGCAAGTAAATCCCTCAAATGGTGGAAAAGCTCCCCAGGACAGCGGTAGGCTAAAGAATTCATCAAAGAATACATGCCTAAATACACCGAGGACCTTCTGAACAAAGGCAGGAGAACGGTCAGGCTAGTTGTAGGCCTTTTAACAGGACATAAAAGACTCAACAAGCATATGAGCAACCTTGGTCTGGCAGGAAACACCATGTGCAGAATCTGTCAGACAGATGAAGAGACCTCGCAGCACATTCTGTGCCAATGCGAGGGACTAGCCAGATTGAGGCTAGAGTGCATTGGCGAACCATACCCACACGCGGCGAGCTACATGAAGACTAACCCGGCAAGGCTGAAAAGCTTCATAAAAAAAGCTAAGCTAGACCAGGTAGTCTAGATAATAGGGAGCTACAATAGACCTATAGGTCGCAGTAGCAAGAGGCCATATAGCCATCCTAAAGTGATGTATGCATGGACGGACGTCCGTACGCACGTTAGCAGCATGGACACCCGACTACTGCATTTTAATTATTTGAGGTTATGTGTTTTGACAATGTGAAGTGATTTTCTCGTTCAAAAATAATGTCAGGCAGGGGTTTAAAGATACTAAACGCTGTAAAACAATTGACGAAATCTACAGGAACCTTAGCAGATGAAGATAAGTATTTATTATTTATATTTTAGTGATAATAATAGTATTTTTATATGTAAACATTGGATAGCCGAAAGTATGTAATGCGTGTTACTTTTTCGACCTAAAAGCAAAATTAGAGCACTTAATATCAATAATAATAGTATATTTTTGGATCCTGTTGTCTGAAATAAAACATTCAGTTAATGATTTTCTTTGCTTGCAGTACCACACGAAACTGCTCAATCATCATGCATTATTGTGAGTGGTATGGAATATATCTCATCAGAGGCGATCTTACCATGTTTCACTACTACAGGTAAGATCTTGTTAACTTTTTTAAATAAGAATACGCACAATGTTTTGCAAATGTACATTTTTTAGGTTCATGCTGGAATATTTCTTCGCCAAAGTCCTTTTTTTTTAAATGTGTGGTGAGTGCTTAGTTGCAATGACTCCGTAAGCTGTATTACTTGTCTGGCTATCACTGCAACCCTTGCGGTGTAGTTTAGTGTGTGTAAGTTGTGTTTAAATGGCTTTGTGACAGCATCATATCGCCTTTTATGATGCCGCGCTGTTAATCACTTTGCTCCCAACAGCGAATGGGAAGTCGATCCGGGATTAAACTCTCTAAAAAAATGTCACCGTCCCTCCAGAGAATTGAACCCCGGCACCTATCGTCCTCTCACAACAATAGTCAGCCGCCTAACCACTGCGGCCATCGACCCTTAACATCTACTGTTGATTTTAGAACTTCATCAGTCTGTCGAGTCATCCTGTCTAATCCAAGACAGTCAGATCCAAAGTAATTTCAGTCCAAACAAAGTTAAACGAAATATTTTGGGAGAATCGAGGAGCGAAAGTGAATTAAGCGAAACTAGCGAGGCTGTCACAGTGCCTGTAGAAGAACTTCGTAAACTCACGAAGAGAATTTCTAGGAAAAGGAAACGTATGACAAGTACGTGGGACAGGAATGTAAAGAAAAGCAAAAAGACTCACGGGGTAAGAATATGTGGGTCGAGGTGGAAAAATCGTTAAAAGTAGATCTATTGAAGATCCGTGTCATTGCAGAATGAATTGTTTTGATAAAATTTGTGAGGATGATCGTGTTAAAATTCATGATAAATTTTGGAGATTACGAAGTTGGGATGAACGAAAGCAATTTGTCTGTACGGCAGTCACAAGGAAATTCATTGCTAGAAACCGTCCTAGAAATAACAAACAGGAAGGTTGGAGACTACAGCTACAAATATAATTTAATGGCAAATAATAATAACATTGAAGTATGCAAAATAATGTTTCTTCATATTTTATCTTTAGGAGAAAAATGTGTACGCAATATTACCAATAATGCCAATAATACATCTATAGCTTCACCAGATAAGCGACAAGAACATCCAGCAACTAGGACTATCGCACAACATGCAAAGGATTCGCAAAAAGACGTATTGAAAATTTTCCCACTCAAACCCTTGGATGTCCCAGAGGTGTTCTTCCAAAAACTGTTTTTCCTAAATTGTTGAAAGAAACAAAAGAAGAAGTAGGTCTGAAGTCAGTCTTAAACACCAAAGCTGGTTTCACGGCTTGTGAAATTGTGCCATTTAATCCAAATCACACCCTCAGAAAAATACACTTGAAAAAAAGAGAAGACAGTAATGAAGATAATGGGGAATGAAGTGTAGAGCAAAGATGGGCGAACAATATTATTGATCACTTCAGAGAACTAAGAACAAGCTCAAGCGAGAATCCAAAGAGAGGTAAAAAAATGAAAGTGAAGAGTTTGAAAAAGAAGATGAAAGTTTGCAGGAGCAGGAGGAAGATGGTACTGATATGAGTTGCTCACAATTACAAAATGACGACAACGTTTCAGAAGATTTTCTTGTGGCAATTGATGAAAATTTCCAGCTTGGACGATTTGTTTATCGTTAAATTTGTCACGAACAAAAGAGATAGATTTTATGCTGCTAAAATTGAAGAAATTTTAGGCGATGAGGCTACAGTTAAATGTTTAAGGAAGAAGTCATCAAAAAAAGAAATAACTTTTGCCTATCCCGAAATTGACGATATCGTAGTGGTCAAGCTCGAGCATAGAAAAGAACAATTACGTTAAATACTTGTGTAATTTAAAAAAAATTTAAACTTCCGCTTTTGAGGAAACTGTAGACACAATCGCTAAATAAATAGTCATCAAGATGTGTCTACAGTTTCATCAAAACCGGAAGTTTTAATTTTTTCCAAGTATTTAACGTAATTGTCACCGATAAATAATGTGTGTTGAGATGTCCTCTAGACAGACAAACTAAAAAATTGAGAAAAAGCTGCATGGCAACAGATTACACCAGAGTATACACAGCAACTGATTTTATCAATTCCACAAAGATTACAGAAAGTCATTGAAGTCAATGGAGCTATGACAAAGTATCTATTAAAGAGAGTATCAAAGAAATAAGATTGAATAATTGTAATTTTTTAAATAAATAGTTAGAGTGCATTTTAATCTGATGAACGATGCGCACGAATTTATTTTTATATTCAACATTCTTTTTCACAGATTATCAGAATTGATTATGCAAAACACAACACCTCCAATTTTGTAAACGTCAATAAATATCTGTCACATGACAGCAAAGTATACTGACAACAAGTAAATTTTAGAATTTTAAAAGTGGTTAAGGCATCTTCGTATCCCAACATTTTTTACTCACTGAGGGTACATATCTACACATCGTTCAGAAATGAGAACATTCTTCGTTTGCGCCTCCGACTCTATCGTGAGGCGGGCCGCTTCCTGGCGGTGGGTGAGATCAATCGTGAAAAGATGCAGACGACCACCTGAGGGAATCGCGGTGGATCGGTTGGTTTTTCCATGAAGTTCCACCGCCAGGTACTACCAGAAGCTGACTTGGAAACCATATCCCCAGCACTTAAACTAGAGATTCTTCACCGCGAGGAACATGCTGGTTCGACTTCTGGGGAGGGAAAACAAGCTCAACCTGTGAAACAAACTTTTGTTATATAAGGCCACACTCAGATCCATATTATCTGGCTTTTTCTTCGCTTAGATTTGCTCCTAAACAGTTACATTCGGAACTGAAAATAATCGAAATTGCAATTTGTTTAGCAGTTGGACTATTCAACGAAGGAACTTCATTTGTGTTGATGATGCTGAACGAGACGGGAAGTACAGTTGACACGCAAAGTTTGAACTATGCATTGCAGTCGAAAGAGAACCGAAACGCTAGAAAAGAGCTTTAGTTCTACTCAAGAAACTCAAGATTTTTTTAACTTTTTAAGCGATTCCATCATCATATAATACATCTTCTTCTTCATATGAAGTATTTTCAGCATTTAGCAGCCCGTTGTTTATTCTAGTTCTATATTCATCTTGCGATAACGTTACAGGTCGCATTATTGTTCTTATTATCCTGCAGAAGA
Organism: Holotrichia oblita; assembly: GCA_023690525.1. Taxonomy (NCBI): domain Eukaryota; kingdom Metazoa; phylum Arthropoda; class Insecta; order Coleoptera; family Scarabaeidae; genus Holotrichia; species Holotrichia oblita. The sequence goes on along the minus strand of CM043016.1, from coordinate 19,288,099 downwards.
TGTTCACCAGCACTGACCTAAAGTAAACTTTCAACACCAGGCAGTATTAGCTACTACAAGGAACTACCACCGTCGAATTAATAAGGACGCCATCGAGATAGAGAATCACCCTAATTGCAACCATGAAGATGGCAACACGTAGAAGAGGTTACTACGAAAATCCCTCACGACCAATTGAGCGAAACGGTCACGCATTGGTAAATCTATAGGTGTATAAAGAGCAGCAACAACGGAGAGAATCAATCTGATAGCAAATCCTGACGAAGCTGGCAGCATGGATAACGAAACGTCGATTGGAATTGCGACTACACAAGGAAACACAGATCCACAATCGTTGTACAACTCCCAGATAATATTCTGTGTTCACCGTTTGAGCTTCTGGGACGAATTCATTGCATCAGAAGAAAACGGTTAGTATTGTCTTGGTTTTGCTCGTTTCGTTTTGGCTCTACTGGTGACTTCCACGCCGCACTCTGACGTTTTCTTTTCGGCTCGTATTGAAAACACCACCAATTACAAAGACTGACATGCTTGCCGGGTTCGTTTGTAAACAATCCTTACAGTTTTTCTTATGTATGTGGAGAATTCACCGTTCAACAGCATAGACGAAATATTACACCATTAACAGAAAAATCGTATAACCTTTATTTTAAATTAAAAATTCCAAATCAAGACAAGTTGAAAAGGTAACAGCATAGCTATGCCATTTGGTAGGCCTATCATTTGGCGAGAACAAAAGCATCATTCGACAGACTGCTACTTTTGCTGTACAAAGACAACAAAGATTGTGTTTCTCACGTTTCTCACTGTGTGGTAGGTCTTTTTCCGGTAGACCTGTCAGTTGGTTAATTGGCCCCAGCAGTGGCAGTCTCCGTCGTTCCAACGCAACGCATTCGAATATGACATGATAGGCTGTCTCCTCCTCCTCATTGCATAGTCTACATATAGGTTCCTCCTTAAGGATGCCAATCTTATGTAGATATTTCCTTAGATAGCAATGTCCCGTTATCAGGCTCGTGACTGTTCGAAGCTGTAACCGGCTGAGAGCCAGCCGGCATCAGCTGCCAACTGCCGCGATGGCTGCCTCATCATTTGTTTGCTATGAATCTGTCCTTCAACGCTCTTCCAGTACGCCTGGTGTGTTTTTATAATCCACTCAGCCACTGCACCGCATATCGTAGTCCTGGTTATCGCCAGACCCAGTTCAGGTCCGGTGAATTTTGTTGCAGAACTTTTTCTTGCTAGCACCAAAGTTACCTTGTTGTGTTTGGCCAGGGTTCTTAGGTTTTCCAGGCACTCCCAAGCTAGCCTCGATGTTATCTGATAAGGTGCTAGTGTCTCTGATAAGCTGCTAGTGATTCATTGTGAAACGTTAGTAGTTTTAGGCCATCCAGCTTTCTTCTTTTCATAAACGGAACTAGTGTTGCTTTCGCAGGATTAACTCTTAGGTTTTCGTGCATGCACCATCCTTCCGTTGTTTTCAGAGCATTTTGCATAAGTTCTGAAATAGTACCTGCACTTTTTCCCCTAATGAGTATTGCTATGTCATCTGCATACCCCTGGGTATAGTGGCCTGCATTGTTTAAGGTTACAAGCAGTTTGTCGATGACGAGATCCCACAGTAGGGGCGACAGAACGTAGTCCATAATTCGTTGGTGGAGCCTCATAAAATTCTTTTATCACCATTACACATAAAATTAGGTCTGATGAAGAATTTCGTCAAAGCATTGGACAAAGAGGGACCAGGATTTCGATACATTAAACAAAAATTTCCTAATATATCTGAGACAAAACTTAAGGAGGACCCCAGATTAATCTGTTACAACAGGATCGAGAATTTGACGTACTCTTGGGCGATTTAGAACGGACTGCTTGGGATGCATTTAAGAAGATTACGAGTGAACTTCTTAGGAGGTACCATGCATTAGGCTGTAATATGAGTCTTAAAATACATTTCTTGTAATCGCACCTCAGAACTTCTTTCCCCCGAATCTTGGCGATGTTAGTGACGAGCATGGAGAAAGATTTCATCAGGATATTTCCATTATTGAAAAACGCTATCAGGGCAAGTGGAAAAGCGAGATGCTTGCTGACTACTGTTGGACTTTAATTCGGAATGTTCTTCATCCCAATATAAAAGAAAAGTGAAAAGAAAGACTTTCTAAATTCGTCCCAGAATAGGATATACTTAGTTAGTGTTAGTATTGTATGATCAATATGAATTTCATTTGTTTATAATACCAGACGTGATAGAACATATTTGTTTTTATAGTTTGTGTGTTGTTCTGTGTAATTATCGTACGATCCTCGTATATTGAAACATGAAGTTTCCCGGCTAACGGAAACCAGCACTTCGCCCCGTAGTCTTGCATAAGCCTTCTTATTTCAAAGCCACTTATCAACTCTCTTAATTCCTCTAACGAGCTAATAATATCTTGTCTGCATTATGTTCCATCTCCTTCCACTCGAATAGCTCGTTCGCTTCCTTGCAGTATTGCAGTTCCGTTAAGAATTTACATTATCTCGCTGGTAGTCGGGACACGTTCACATGGTACATGCATGCGTCCGCTGACCAATCGTCTAGGCATCATTATCGGATACCGAGATTCACTAAACTATTTTCATTAAAACTCATGTTGGCAATCTCGCGTGTTTTGGTCCTCTGATAATATAATAAATATTTTTCTATGTACATTATGATGTTTGTTGTTATTCTAATAAATTAACTAAATGATTGATGAGTCCGAATTAGAGTCATTTATATTATACTCTATACTAAATCATTTTAATATGTGTAGTCCTTTATTTCATTGTTTCATCTGCGTTAGAACCGATTTCCATTAAACCAATAGTGTTTAAATTAAGCATTAACCTCATTCTGAATCATCGGTTATTATTAACAATTTACTGGTGATTTATGGAACTGTAATAAACATCCAAATCCCTCTTATTAAGCGGTCTACAGACGAAACCGTCTTTACACTTTGACAGATGTCAGAAATATTTTTGCTGTTGTACTAGCCAAAATACGATGGACAAAACTACGTTTATAGCTTCGTAAAATATAGACAAAAGACAGAAGCTCTACGTACACCTGTTAAACCGCCAAATAATTAGTGTTTCTCTACAGTTTGAGTGAAGAAAGAAACCTCAGTTTCCCACCCCATTACAATCATAAACTCCAACCTTTGTACGTGTCGGTTTACTTTATTTATTTTGATAGCTACGCCTCTTAATAGCATCAGAAGAACTGGTTTTATAATTTGACAGATGTCAGAAATACTTCGACGGTTGCCAATCCCACACAGCTATCGACGTTTCATTCGATAGCTGCAAACTTTCACAATTCTAAGGAAAATGTATTCAATTTTACGATTTCACAACTGACAGATGTGTTTTGATAGTTACAATGGCTAAGTCTAAAAAAAGATGTTTCTGTTTACAGTTGAATGCATTGAATGCAGCACTTTGATAGTTGCCAGTGTCAAAACACCGACAACAATTACAAAAATATTTGACAGCTGTCAGAAATATTTTGATAATAGAATTTGACAGTTGCCAGAAAGCACTTTTGAAAGGATACCCGATCTTGCAATGGTATAGCTGTCAGTAGAGTTATGATAGCTACAAAGACCTGCAACTTTAAACGGAAAATTTTAAAATGATATCACGACAGGAATTTGACAGGTGTCAAAATGTTATCAAATTTGACAAGTGTCGAAAGATAAAAGTAACTGTTATTAAAAGTTGGCAGTTGTCGCATATATTTTGATAGCTGCACATCTTAGCACCGTAAAAATAACTGATTTTATAATCTGACAGGTGTCGGAAAAACATAGTTACAACTGTCGCTATGAAAAATAATTATTTTTAAAGTTTAGCAACTCTTAGATATTCTTAGATAGTAAAAATAACTACTTTTATAATTGGACAGCCGTCAGAAGTACGTTGACAGTTGCCAGTGTCAAAACGCTGTCAACAATTGCAAAAAAAAATCAATTTGACAACTACACACATGTCAGATATATATTAACGCTTACAATGGCCCAATCTAAAAACTTGTTATACGTCTTGAATATATCAGTAATATTTTAACTGTTGCATCTGTCAAAAGAAAAAGAAACTAATTGCAGCTATAATTTTTCGGCGTGTAAACTTTATAACGCATCTACGTATTAAATATAATTGTTTTCACAATTTGACAGCTGTCAGAAATATATTAATAGTTCCAGTTATTGACGTTGACACTCAAAGCTGTCAAAGACCGAATCTAGAATTTTGGCGGTTGCCTTACTGTCAAATTAGTATTTGTCAAATATTTTTGATAGCTGTTGAAATGTTGTGATAGTTCCACTAGTTATAATAGTAAAAAATAATTCTTTTAATAATTAATTTTAGAGAGAGTCAAAGTAGAAAAAAAATTGAAAGCTGTCAAAATTTCTTTGTATGTTACGAGAGTCACAATCGCAAAAAAAACAATCAATTTTACAATTTCGGTTATACGTTTTGACAGCTAGAATTTCGGAACTATCAGAAATATTTTGACAGTTATACTTGTCAAACAATTTGCAAATAACTTGGTAACTGTCAGATATTTGTAATTGTTACATCTTACTATACTATACTTGTCAGATGTGTTTTATCATAGCTGCTAAACGCGAAAAAATAACTGATTTTTAGAATTTGACAGCTGTCATATGTAGCTTCCAAAGGAAATGACTGCTTCGAATTCGTAACTAACTAAACAGGTTAAAAAAGGAAAATAAAATGAAAAAATGCTTCTGGCGGACGTCCATGTATCTCGGGACTACTCCCTAATTACTTAAACATTATCATAGTTACAAAACGAAGAATAAACATTAACAGGCACACATATGTATACTGTATGCATCCTATAGTCTACAGATTTCATGTAGTTACATAACAAACATTAACTGCACGTCTTGTTTTCTTTAGCTTAGCGAGAGAACCGGAGTCTCTCTCTAATTTTAAACAAATACCGCGAGATTAAACTTGAATTACGCAGGTAACGAATTGAAATATTTAAACAAGAAAGAGCACAGGAAATTCGCCCGAGTTTACTCTCCTCTCTTAATAATGGCCAAATTTGCTACCAAACAAGCACTGTATCCTTTACGCTCGCACAGTCCAATACAAGACAACGACCGTAATTTATCGTTTACTATCCAATCCACCGTACTATTCTTTGCTACTCTTGGCATTTTCGTCGATCCTTATAGTTTTGTAGCGTGCTTAACACAGTGGCGACTCGCGAACTAAATTTGCGAGGTGTTCTGCAAGGATCAATCTTGGGATCAACGTTGTTTCTAATTTAAAAAAAAATAGCCCCTACTTCATTATAAATCAGCACCATCGACAGTCTATCTTCTAAATTCTTCGATGGTGATTGATTTATTTGGCAACTGTCGAATATATTTGACAGCTGTCAAAAATACTTTTACCGCCAAAATAAAAAGGAATAACTGCGTCCATAGCTTCACAAAACCTAGGAAACAATCAGAATTATTTTGACAGTTACAAACGTCAAAATAAAGAAGCTTGAGAAATCTGCATTTGTTAAACCACATTTTGACAGTTGTCGGAAGTATTTTAGCTACTATATTAAAATTATTAAATAAATTAGCTACTATTTTAAAAAATATTTATAATTTGAATTTATAATTAAAGTGTCAAATTAAGAAGCAATAATAATTTTTGAATTTGACAGTTATCTGAAAGCCCCTGATGGTTACCAACACACAATATTTTGAACGAATACCCGATCTTGCAATGGCATAGCTGGCTGTAGGGTTGTGACAGCTTCAAAAATCTACAACTTTAAACGGAAAATTTTAAAATGATTTCACGGCAGGAAAGGTAGAAACCGCAACAAAATAGCAGCTTACAGTTTGACAGGTGTCAAAAATATTATGATAAATAGAAGTGTCAAAAGATAAAAGTAACTGTTTTTAAAAGTTGGCAGTTGTGGCATATATTTTGATAGCTGCACATCTTGAAACCGTAAAAATAACTGATTATACAATCTGACGGCTGTCGGAAAAACTTAAACATAGTAACAAGTGTCGTTACCAAAAAAAACAATTGTTTTTAAAGTTTGGCAATTCTTAGATATATATTTTGACAACTAAACGTTTTAATGTGTTCCAAAAAAATATTCAATTTGACAACTACGCACATGTCAAATATATATTGACGCTTACAATGGCAAGATCTAAAAACACGTCACATATTTATTGATTTTAACAACTATCATAAATACTTTGACAGTTATATTTATTAAACACGTTGAAGATATAACTGTTTTCACGTTGACAACTGTCAATAATATTTTAACCGTTGCATGCACTAGAATGGTTTTCGTAGTTTCATTTGTCAAAATAGCAAACGATTTGAAGCCTGTCAAATTTTTATTTTTCGTAGGTTACAGGAGTCACAACTGTAAAAAGGAACAACCAATTTTACAATGTCACTGCTATTCTATCGTTTAAGAGCTTCAATTACACAACCATCTGAAATATTTTGCAGCTGTCGTAAGTACTTTGACAGTTACAATTGTTATATACAGAAAAAAAAATTGGTTTTAAAGTTTGGCAATTCTTAGATATATATTTTGACAACTTGACGATTCAAAACGGTAAAAATAACTACTTTTATAGTTAGACAGCTGTCAGAAGTACGTTGACAGTTGCCAATGTCAGAAAGCTGTCAACAATTGCAAAAAAAATATTCAATTTTACAACTACACAGATATCAGATATATTTTGACACGTCACATATTTATTGATTTTAACAACCATCATAAATATTTTGACAGTTACATTTGTTAAACACGTTGCAGATATAACTGTTTTCAGTTTGACAACTGTCAGTAATATTTTAACCGTTGCATCCGCTTACTTTGACACTAAAACTTGTCAAAGACCGATTCTAGAATAGTTTTCGTAATTGATTTGAAGCCTGTCATTTTTTTTTATTTGGTTGGTTACAAGAGTCACAACTGTATAAAGAAACAACCAATTTTACAATTTCACTGCTATTCTATCGTTTAAGAGCTTGAATTACCGAACCATCAGAAATATTTTGCAGCTGTCGTAAGTACTTTGACAGTTTGCAATTTTGGCATTTGTCGGATATCAATATTTTGATAGCTACTCGTCTTAAAACCATAAAAATAAATTTTCGTAGGTTTACAGCTGCAACTAATGACAGCTTGACAGCTGTCAAACGCTTTGTTAGCAACAATTCCATCGTTATCCGAAAATCTTTTGATAGATACCCTTGTTAAACACGTTGTAAATAACAGTTTGACAGTTGTCCATTTTTCCATGATTATGATCGATGTTGGACAGTTCTACAGCTGTCATATGTGGTTTAACAGCTGCATAGTCAAATCTAGAACTGTCAAAAGTATTCTGACAGACTTTAGAATGCAGTTCTTGTGTTCGTTGTGTTGGAGAACGCGATGCCAGTCTCAATTTGTTCTACAAGGGTTCCTTTTGAAGCTGTGGTTTTACTAAATCTTTCTTCAACTATATTGAAGAATTCTTCAAAATTTGTCCAACAATTGTGCGCCGCCACTGTCCTAAACATTTCGTACATTCTAATACCAACACCACACAGTCTTAGTAACGTGTAAACACAGCCTGTCTTTCCCGTACGCAGTTTTTACCTTCCATACCCTCCAGATATAAATATATCCCCATCTCGTTCCGCCACCGTCCTGATAGAAGTGCGTTGTAAAGTGGAAAGGGCGGCGGGGTACGAAGGGCTTGAATTAGAGGTCCTCTGGGCAACGTCGACACAACACGCGGGCCCACATATACGGGTTAATTTAGAAAATTAAACGTTTACATTTTAGATGCTCAGTAATTTTGCTAATCCCATTAAAAGTATCATATTACCAGTTGGCTGGCTGGCTGCTGCTGGTAACGGCAGTCATCCTCCTTTCGTAGTGGCAGTGATGGTGGTGGTAGGCTTCCGCTCTTGGTTTATTGATCCGCGCCTCGCTCCCCCCTAGCACCATCGTCGTCGGCCGTTCGGCCCTTAGTTCGGAGATAATCGCATTTGATCGTTGCTGCGTCCCTTCTTTGCCGTACTACTGCACCTCCCCACCACCCTACTCTATGCAGCCCTTTTGATAAAATATAGATGTAGGGTATATACAGGGTGATAGTTCGAGAAAATGTGTGTAGAGGTGATGATTCTGTACAAAAATGGCTTTTGTCTTAAATGTGAATGTAGTTCCTTTAACGTCAAAAGATCGTAATAAACTCCGCATTTTGAGGTTTTCAAATTTAATTGTAGAAGATACCAAGTTATGTAATTTTACGAAGACTGTCAAAGCGTCCATGATGACGAGCGCAGTATGGGCGATTCACACTTATCAAGGATGAACCTTGTGGAGTCATTTTCTGCAGATACTACTGTTAAAGAGATTGTGTGCCAGGTCAGTGCCGAAAAAACCTGACAACCGAGCACAAAGTGATCGTAGAAAAATATTGTTATATTTTTTATTTCATGATTTGGTATTATGAATAAAGATAGTCGCTTAAGTGGTTACAATTAAACCTCTAATGGCTCCATCTATGTATTGTTTGAAGGAGCAAACCACCCAACTGGTACAATCTGGCTGCATTTAACTGAAACGTCTATAAGTCAGTGTCAGTGGTCTGTGGACTACTCAGTCGAGAAATGTCAGTTTTATTGACGTTTGAAGAAAAAAACTTATAATCTTTTTTTGTCAAATTTTTTATTAAATTACACACATCCTCAACCACATCTTCTAATAAAGCATTTGATAAAATATATTTCTCACAGCTTTACAGCAGATCTGTTTGAATTTGGGTATTGACCATAAGTTTCTTGTTGTTTATATTGTCAGTGAGCTTTTCCATCGTTGCTCGTAAATTATTAATAACGATTTGTTTTCGAATTTTCGTCTCGAAGTTCTGGCAATTCAAACTCTGTTATCATCGTTATCATGTACTAATGCAACATAACTATGATTTGACGCTGTAAGCGAGGATAAATCTGTAGATGGTGATTTAATAGATAGAGTACTCTTTCCTGTTTCATTACCGATTCTACTTCTAGTCGTCATAGGCATGTTATAACAGTGTCAAGTATTAAAAATTGAAACAAGTCTTGTGTAAAATCAGCTTAAAACAAATGAACAGGAAGATGAAAAAAAAATAACACGCTTCATACCAAGGAGCCAGTCTTGGTGACTCAATGACAGAGGGAAGACAAGTCTTCGATAAAAAACTATGGATATTAAGATGGAAAAGAAACTGGACGAAAACACAAGTACGGTGAAAAAAGATTTATAAATTTTAATAAACTAATATAAATGTGGATTTTATTTATTAAATCGGCAACGTAGGTAGACAATATATGCAAATTTAGAAGCAGAAACACAACGACACAAAACACGTCTCTCTGATGCCAGCACACACAATACATTAAGTCTGCAGCATTGACATTTCTGACGGGGTATCATGATGAAGGTGACTTCCTCGACAAGATCATCATGGGCGATGAGACGTGGCTTGCTCACTTTAGCTCGAAAATCAATCAACAGTCAATGCATTGGCGTCACAGTGGACGAAATTCAGACAAGCTGTGTCGGTGCAGCATCGCAAAGAATCTTGAGGTACGCCAAAACGAATTACTAGAAACGAACAGCTACGATCCGACCTCAATTTTCCGTCCTTAAAGGATCCTTTGACAGCTTTGCCTAGGAAGACACAATATAGAACAAGCACCTCATATGACTTGATGCAGGATGAATGCAGCAAATTCATGGAAGACTCACATCATCAGAGACAATCTTATAACAGTGGATCACGCAACCTCCGGGGAATACCACCTCCACACTCTCTAATAATCCATAAGACTTGAAGAGTCTTTCATTGAGAATAAAGAGCTAAAGAACCCTGACTAGGAAACACTGAATAAATTGTGACGTACTATAGAAAACGAAAGATGTAGAATGTTTAGTGCAAGTGTTGTACTGCTCCATGATAAAGCTCGGTGCACAGCAGTTATTCTGCAGGAGTTCATTTGCAGGAGCTGTTTGATCATCCACCACCTCAAGAAATCCTTGCCTTAAACTCAGCGTTTTGACAACGAGTGAACACGACTGTTACACTTTAAAAGTTGGTAATTCGGCTGTATTAACCGAGAATCAAAAACCGAGATCCAAACTCTCCGGCGCCGAAAGGCGTAAACGTAAAGCTGAAAGGCTAGCCGTTTTGGCCCAGCCGAGCAGGACTACGCCCAAAATAGAAAAGGCAGCCAAGGAAGCGACTGTCGCTAAATCTCCGGGTCGGCGTTCACCCTATAGCGTCGACCCTTAAAACTCTGCGGCTGCACTACCCCATCCCTGGTTTCATAGTTCCAGGGTAACGGGCGTGGCGGGAGTAGACTTCGTATATAGGGGAGGATTCTTGGGCGTCAGCATGGGCATACGCTCCGGCAGTCCGGCCGCTAACCGTCGGAATATACGGTGGGTAAGTGAGGCACCCTACGGCGCTTACCTAGAGAACTCTGCAGCTGCACTACCCCATCCTTGGTGGCCACACTCAGGGAAACGGGCGTGGCGAGAGAATTTGGCGAAGAGGGAGGATAAAAGTCGGTTCGCCGAGGAGTAGTCCGCCCGCTGGTTGTCTGGTTGGGGAAACCTTCGGTTTCATCCTAAAACAACTCGGTGATTCTGGGACCCTACGATTTCACTGTAGCTGCCGCGGATACTTGATCGCCGGAGGGGCGAAAGGGTTGGCGCGGTTGGCATTTTGGGGTAGGGCTTTTGCCCGGCCGTCCCCGTAGTTCAGGCTTAATTCACGGGCGGGCTGGTTGTACCTCACGGCCAGATTCCGTTTCCCACGCTTGGCCGATAGTAGCCATCCGCAAGGAGGCCTAGGCCCCGTGGGGTTAGATGTGAGGTAGGAGTTCGCTAAAGCGTCTCCAACGGTGACCCGTCCAACGTTGACAAGAAAACTTGTCTAACATGGGTAGCACGGGGAGAGGAGCCCACCGGTTCGCCGGGCCTCTCCGAGAGGTGTCGGTCTCGTGCGGGCAACTGGTTTCGTGCCTCTTTGTCCTGAGGAGTGTGTGCACTTCCCTGTTTTGCCGCATACCTAACGGTTGGTCGGCAGCTGGTGCTCCTTTGGGTTCCAGCAACCACTTTCGTGTCGCTAAATCTAGCACCATCAACGCTGCGACTGTGGGGATGAAGCGAAACCTCTCTTAGGGCAACTCATCGAAAGCAGCCACAAAGCGGATAAAGACAAGAAATCCGGCACCTAAAACCTACAAGGAGGCACTCACGACAATCCGGATGGCTATTGTGCCTGAGGATTATCCTGAGAGTTTCATCGAACTGCTTGCTTCTTGGTAATGGGCAAGATAGAAGTCGGAGGACGGGAACCAGGAAGGTACCAAGCTGAAACTGGTGAGGGAGGACGACTTGCCAAAACCCGTCAGGGCCAGGGCTGTATTATGGCTGAGACACCACATAATATTTCGGAAAATGTGAATCCAAAGCACATTATTATTTGAATGGAACATGTCACGCAAATGAATGAAGACGTTCATCACGTCTAAAAGAAAAATTAAAAAAATTGATCGCATGTTTCACGAGATACCACAAATCATGAACATATTTCCAAACATTCGTCATCAATTGCGTTTTCCTAGATTACCTCCATTACCATCAACAATAAGCACTACCCACGCGTAAGCTAGCTATTCGATACGAACACACATAATGACTCATTCCTCCTAGAAGCCGTCTCAATTTTCCGTATAAACGAAAGGCGCGAGTAAATATATGATAATTATTTACCCAGAAATGAATGAAAACGCATGGGCGTCCGTACATTATCCGTAATGGTCGTAATGTAAACGACATCCTCATTAATATTTCATTAACAATCAAAATTCATTCATTATTTACGAGGAATATGCCTCGCTGTAGTACATTGTATTAGTACCGCGGCTGAAATAACCGGTGACATGCGAAGTATATCGTTCAATTGAAATTTACTGGCTTATGCCTATGAATTATTAATTGAAATGAATACTTTAACAATAAAACGCGAACCCGATGCGATACGATTTTTTTATGACGCGCCCGTTTTTTATACCACCCTTTTTTTTTCGAATCGCTATCTCTCTCTCTCTCTCTCTTTCACGCACACAAACTCTCACTCTGTAGTGGATTTCTTTTTACGACCGATTCATAATGATTAGCCGTATTGCTGTTCGCCATTAGGTATTACCGTGAAATCATATTTTATTATAAATCTGTAAGGAGAAATTTCGGATGTATTGTATCTAAGAGGGTAAATCAATGATTCATATTTAGTAGTAATTATGCCGGTTAACAGGTCAACCTGCAGTCCCAAACAGTGTAACAAGCTTACAAATTTCAGTCAAGAAATCATCAGTCAAGAAAAATCACCCTGCAAACGAGTACAATGAAAATAGATCAAGCATTACAAGCTTAATTATATAATACAGGGTTTTCCAATAAGAGTGATCTGATTTTAAAATGAAATAAAATGAGCAGTGTGACATCCAGCGCCGTCTTGCTGGAACTGCATACCTTCTAAATCAAGCGCATCCAAATTTGGCCATAAAAACATCTATCGGTATCGTTCACCATTCACTGTAACTGAATCTCCAACCTCATTTTGGAAAAAAAGTGGTCCAACGACAACACCATACCATAAACCGCACCATACAGTTACCTTCAACGGCAATTCTGCTTATTTAGGTAACCACTTAACCAAAAATGAGCTTCATCTGAAAAGATATTTTTTTCAGCAAAATTGCGATCCCTTTCAAGTCGTTCTAAACTCCAAGCAGACTCCAAGCACTTCAAGTAGTTTAAGTCCTCGGATCAAAACAATCTTATACGGGTGTAAATTTAATTTTTTTGCAAAATTCGCCAAGTTGTTATTTTAAGTTGTAACTCTTGAGCACGACAAGAAATTGATAAATTTGGATCTTCTGCAACACTAGGTCTTACAGCAGCAATAATCTCAACAGTTCTGCACACAGAAAAAGGATTTCTATATTTAAGAAATTATTTTCTCTTGAGAAAATCCACTTAACCTAAGTTTGTTTTCTGTGTGTGGCAGTTCGGCGTCTTACTGGTAAAATTACTTTCAAATTTCTTCACGATGCGACGAATGACAAGCGTCTGTATATGGAATCAGTATTAACCTGCTTAACAAAGCGAGACATCTAGCAAGAATGACAATCCGCGAATTGTGCGAACTAGATAGGTATCTGCTGTACCGACCTGTATTGTGTAGTACCATGCGGTGCTACTTCCGACCTTCCCCACTAGAGGGGTTGGAATTAGTCCCTTGTCTTGAGGTGTTAGACAATTAAGGTTGAGATGTAGAGTGTGATGAAATTAGATCGTGCATTTGGAGTTGCGCTGATGAGAGGTGGGTGGTCGAAACCACATAGTCCGCTTCTAATATTTGACCTATTTCATCATCATCATTTTTTACACCCTGGATGAGTTTTGTGGCCCAAGAAATGAAAGATCCTCAAAAATATTAAATCAAATTATCAGAAGTGCCTGCATGAATACAGGGTGTAGTCTTGGAGCAACATTGTCCATAATTACCATCACCATATATCACCAATATTTTAGAGACATTGTGATTGTAATTATGGACAATTCTGCTATTAGATTTTATCGATATAATGTATGCTAAAGGAGGTACGGTTCGAGGCATATTAGGTGCTACACCCTGTAAATTTCAATACAAATATGGCTAAAAACTAACTTAATTTTTTTAAATGTAGCTAATTTATTTATTTAGGAAAAGTTTCTGGCAACCAGCACTCAGGGAATAACCCTGGGATAGGATAACAAAGTTTCGTAAGTCAAAAAATGTAATAGCAATAAAATAGAAAAGAATCTCATATTGTTGGCTAAAAAATTGCATCGTTTTAAATCTTTTAAAAGCGCATAAAAAAACAAATCGCAAAACCAGTAATGCTACTCAGATTTAAAATCAGTTTTTTGGCAAAACCTTTAAGTTTTTTCTAAAGTAAAGCTTTAAAGCTTTCATCAAAGATGCTACCGGTTGTTTCGCACGTTATCTTCATTTAAAATTTTTTTTCCAGTTTCCAATTTCGCCACTGTACACTGAACCAAAGTCACAGGGATTTTTGTAAATTCCTTTATGGGAGAGAGCATGGCGAGCGTCCTTGGGCGAAGGAAGAATTTGGGAGATCTTGTTTAAAGGTTTAAAGATGGGTTGGATGTTTTGTTTGCCAAGAATTCTACCGACATGACGAAGGTACTTAGCTGATTACTAGATTCTGGTGCTACCTTAGGAGATCCTGGATGAATATAATAATAATAATAATAAATCACTTTATTGATACATAACATACATACATATATCATATATCAAAAAGAATACATCAGACACAGTCTGCTATTAATGTATTCCTGTCTATTTGATCATTATACACGTTAAAGGAAAGAAACTACTCTCTAAGATAATGATAAGAGAGAAAAAAAAAATTAGATTATTAAACAGCTCAACACATCTATTACAAACTTATGTACATAATTACTACACACTTATAGCGACTGAAGCGTTATGAGGAAAAACTGAAAGAATAAATAGAATAGTGATTGAAAGATGTATAAAGTGAAACACAGTCTAAGCAGCAAGAAGTACCTGCTTATATCTAGTTTTAAACATTCGTAGAGATAAGTGCGGAAATGCAAAAGGAACAGAATTCATAACCTTAGTAATTTGATAAGAAAAACATCTTTTAAATGTCTCGATCTGATGTCGTGGTGTTTCAATAGTATGTCTGTGACGAATATTAATATTATGTGTGTCTGTTCTGAATCTTACCCTCTCTGACAAATATGGAGGAACCATTAAAGTTAGTATTTTAAAGTAAAAGCAGGATGCATGCAAAACCCGGCGTTCCGCCATACTCAACCAGTTAGCCCATCTTAAGGTATGTGAGATTTTCTCTCTCCTTCTTATTCCATAACTGAAGCGCAGACACGATTTCTGCACTCTTTGAATACGATCTGAATCAGACTTTGTTAGGCAAGGGCCATACACAGACGAGCAATGAGTAAACATAGACAGCACTAATGAATCACATAGAAGTAATTTCAATTTTTGATGAAAAAGATGTTTGTTATTGAATAACACTCTCAATTTGCAGTACGAAGATTTCAACAGTAATGTGACATGCTGCGAGAAGCGCAGGTGATTATCAATAGTTAATCCCAAAACTTTAGTCCTGTCTACTACAGGCAACGTATGATTTCGAATTTTTATAGTGATATCATTAACAGTTTGCAAAGCAGATCGTCTACCAAGAATAGTAACAGAGAACTTATCAGGATTAAGCTTTAAAAAGTGTTGCTCCGAGATAGCACACAATGCCTCCAGGTCGTCATTAATCATTTTTACTGCATTCTTTCTATCATCAATGAAGAAAGAGTGGTAAAGTTGACTATCATCAGCGTAAAAGTGATATTGGCATGTATTTAGTACAGTAGGAAAGTATGAAGTATAGATTGAGAAAAGTATGGGGCCGAGAACGGAACCCTGAGGGACACCAGCCCCTAATACCCGCACATCGGACAGCTTATTACCTACTCTGACACGTTGTGTTCTATCAGACAAATAATTCACAAAAAACCTCACAGCACTCTCACCGAGACCTATATAATGAAGTAGAGCATATAAAATCTGATGGTTGATCGTGTCGAAAGCTTTGGAAAAATCCAAGGCAACGAAGACAGTAATTTTATTTGCATCAATTCCCTTGATAATATCATCAGTAATGCATGCAAGAGCAGTTTCGCAACTATAGTTTTTCCTAAACCCAGATTGAAATTTAGGTAAAATATCATTTTTAATAAGATGATCTGATAATTGGGTCGCTATAATACGCTCAAGAATTTTAGAGATCGTAGGGAGTATACTAATAGGACGAAGATCTTTTAAATTAAGCACTTCACTTGTTTTTGGAACAGTAGTAATCAACGCTTCCTTCCATACAGTTGGAAAAACACTATTTGAGATACAAAAATTTATAATGTGTCTCAGATTGTTGATTGTTGTTGATTGCTATCAAGGCAGGGCAGTCTCTAATTATCCCTAACACTGCGGCCCACTTAGCCTATTGTGTTATTCCTGCCTTGATTCCGTTTTACTCAAACAGGTTAGTTCCCTCGATCAGGTTTAGAAGCCTATTTGGTAAATCTTTCTCCACTGGTAGATCAAATGCGCTTTGCAAAGTAATCCTACGTTGACTTAGTGCCACGCATTCGAAAATGATATGAAAGGCTGTTTCCTCCTCCTCATTGCAGAGTCTGCATAGGGGTTCATCTTTATAGATCCCCATCTTGTGCAGATGACCTCTTAGACAGCCGTGTCCTGTTAATAGACATGTCACTGCCCTAAGTTGAGTCCTGTTTAATGCAAGTAAGTCAGCAGTTAGTCGTTGTGACGGTCGTTCCATCATCCGTTTGCTGTGTCTTTGTCCAGCTACATGGTTCCAATTTAGTTGGTGTTGTTTTATAATCCACTCATTAATTGCACCACGTACTGCGCTCTTTGTGATGCCCAGACCTGGCTCCGGCCCGGTGAATTTAATTTGGGAACCTTCCCTCGCTAGCTGGTCTGCGGTTTCATTGCCTGCTATGCCCCTGTGTCCCGGCACCCACACCAAGGTGACCTTGTTGTCTCTGGCCAGGACAGTTAGGTTTTGCAGACACTCCCATACTAGTTTGGAGGCTATGTAATAAGATGCTAGAGCCTTTAAGGCTGCCTGACTGTCAGAGAGAATACAGATCGCCTGCCCTCGCGGTTGGCGGCGTAGACTCTCCATCGCACAGGTTTGTATAGCATATATTTCTGTTTGAAATACCGTTGTGTATCGCCCGAGTGGTTCACATACCTTGTAACCCTGGTTTTCCTCGTATACACCAACGCCAGAATTAGTGCCCGCCCTTGACCCATCTGTATACCAGTTTTGGGCGTGCGGTTTTCTCCCCTCACCATTTTTCCATTCATCCCAATTCAAGAAAATCTTGAAGGGTTTGTCATAGGAAATCCTGGTGATTGATATGTCGCTCCCCATATCAAAGATTGGGTTTTGTACTATTGCTTCTATTCTGGTGTGCCCCAACCCATAGTGGGGTCTCCAGTTGCTAGTATTCCTTAGTCTGTATGCTCCCATTCTAGCCTCTCCCATGATAAAGATATCGAGGGGAGGCAAATTTAGCATGGTTTCCATAGCAGCCGTCGGAATACTCTTGATAGCCCCAGTTATACATAGGCACGCTAATGTATAACTGGGGCTATCAAGAGTAGTGTCTCAGATAATGGACAATAAATGGCGAACACAGTCGTAGCATTTTCATGCCTATGCCATCCGAACCAATAGCATCGGTCTTGATGCTATCTATAATGTTTAAAATATCAAACTCAGAGACTTCTCTAAATGACAAGGAACAATTTGCCGATGGATTCATATTTGACATATAAAACTGTATTAAATTGAAATCGATAGTAAATTGGTAATTACAAGCAGTAATGAAGAAATCACTAATTTTATTGACATTAGCAAGGTGTTCAGGTATTTCTATATTTCGCCCAATTCTAAAAACCCCAGCCATTTTCAAATGCTTCCATGCTTCACCAGCTTTGCAAGAACCCAACTTTCGTTGTAAGTAAACCTGTCTTTCTTGCCTCACCGCAGACGTTGTATAATTACGAAGTATTTTATAATATTGCCAGTCTGACATCGATTTTGATCTTTTAAACTTATTTAGGGCTTCATCCCTCAACCTCATCATAAATTTAACATTATCTGTAAGCCATGGTGTGAATGGTCTGTTAAATCGATGCAATTTGAAAGGAGCATGATAATCAAATAGTTCTATTACGTTAGTATTAAAATAGTTTACCTTATCATCTATGTTACTGATATCAAAAATGCAATACCACGGTATAGTCATCAAATGCTCATTGAAAGTATTGTAGTCAAAATATTTATAATTCCTCTGTAACCGCTCAATCGGAGAAGGTTTTTGAACCGTCAAGCTAAACTCACAGGAAAGCAAGAAGTGGTCAGCTATATGTGCATTAATAACACCAGATCTCGCAACGGGTGAATCTTCAAACAAGATTATATAGTCAAGTAAAGTATTACTGGTAGAGGTAATCCTTGTAGGTTCATCAATTACTTGTTTTAGATTGAAATTATTAAGGACGCGATTAAAAGATAAACAGCAACTATTGGTGCAATCTAACAAATTTAAATTAAAATCACCCAAACACACTACCTCGTCACATGACGGCACTACAAGAGCCAAAACATCTTCAAAATAATTTAAAAATGAGTTAAAACCAGCTTTAGGTGGTCTGTATACCACACCAACAACAAAATGTTTACGTTTGAAAGAAAATCTTATCCACAAATGTTCTATAGATTCGTCAATAGTACTAAAGATTTGGGTAAAATTAAAGATATTACGTATGTAAATACCAACTCCTCCACCCCTTCCTGTGCGAGCTACGTGAATAAACTTATATCCAGTGATTGTTAAATGTTCTAGGTTTGAATCAGGATTAAGCCATGTTTCTGTTATAGCCAGCAAATCACAACTCTGCTCCTGCAGCACATCCGCAATGTATCTAAAACTTCCAAGCAATGAACGTACATTCAAGTGACAGAATTTCATAATAATGTAAGAATGAATGATAATTAATAGCTTTATAAAAAAGAATTAAGAAATATGTACCAAACTTCAGCCACTACAATGCATAGGAGGTTAAAAAAAAAACACTATTTTGCAAAAGTTACGTGAAACTTAAATGATACGGCTAATGTAACACAATTATATCAGAAAGCAGCAAAAATAATAGCTTAATATAACAATAAAAGTTAGGTTAGCTTGACAAATGAAACCAGTAAATAGTCTAAAGAGATAAAGCAATAATTGGCTATAAAGTATTAACAAATAGTCACCTCAAGCAGGAGACTAAAACCCAAATAAAGACTATAAGTATTACCTAAAATATATAGAAAGCAAATTCACTAGAGAGATAGAAAGGCTTTAAGTTTTACTACAATATCTATATGTGAGAGCTTAATTAAGTTATATAATATGTACAAATAAACAAAAATGTGTAAACGTAAATCAAGATACTGATGTGACTAAGAGAATAATAACTAAGAGAAGAAAGAGGAAGAAAAAAAATGTTTAAACTTAGGGCTATTAAAGCACAACAAATAACAATTATTCTAATGTGAAAGCTACCCACAATATTTTATATATAGAAAAAGAGAGAGCAATAGAAAAAAAAAAAAGAAAGAAAAGAAATACAGTACAGCACATACTTAACTAGGATGTTACTAAGTCCTTCAGCGACTGTATATGAATCACTTTATTAGATGATTTAACTTTAATTCCACCATCCTGGGTCCAAACGTTTTTGGCGCTCCACTTCTTTTGAGCGGCCCTGTACAGCTCGTATCTATTTTTTGTTAGATCCTCCGTTATGAAGCATTTGTCCTTGAATCCCCTCAACTTCTTTTTTGCCGCCAAAATCTTCTGTTTACAACCATGATTGGTAAATTTTATAATTATAGAACGAGGAGAAGACGTTTTATCTGGTTTACCTAATCGGTGAACTCTATCAATGTCCCTGAGTTCCACAGAAACATTTAATCTCTCTTCACAGAAACTGATAATTTTTTCCTCTAAGTTTTCATCCTGTTCTTGTACTATACCATTAATTCTTATATTATTTCTCCGGCTATATTGTTCTAAACTATCCATTTTATTTCGTAAGACGAGATTTTCTTCTTTTAGTTGATCAATGTGAGCGGAGTATGTTTTTAGTGTCTCCGCGTGGGTTTTTAGAGCAACGTCAATACTATTTTCGATAGTTTTTGCGAGCGCATTACCAAGACGCAGTATAAATGTATTATCCGTGATTAAATCATCAATACATTCCTTAAAGATTACTTTATAATCAATAATTTGCTCTCTTGTTAACGGCATGTTGCAGTATTAAAATATTACACAAACTCACTTTCTTAAAGAGACTAACACACACCGAAAGAACAACCAAAAAATTGTGGAGCAGCAATACACACGTGTTACTCCGTCAACATCACAACGACGAAATGTCAAGGGTCATAAATATACCTATTTATGACCCCTTGTATGTTGACGGAGCTATAGCCATTCTGTAGAAGAGCAGTTTTGACATGTTGTAAATTGAGATAGCGCGATGTACTAGAGAGCCCATTACTGATTGCTTTTGTGCTGGGCGATGATGTGAGCTGGCATGAAGATATCGATTGGTATGTGTGGGTTTCCTGTACAGGGAGTGACCTAAACGACCATTTGGAAGACGAGTAAGTAATACATCAAGGAAAAGTAGGGAACCATTTGTCTCAATCTCCATGGTAAACTTGATGTCGGGATGTTAATTGGCTACTGAGGAAATCCAAGAAAGGAGGTAGAATGGTTTACCATGTGGCCAGATAATGAAGGTGTCATCTACGTATCTTAACCAAGTTTTGGGTTTTAAATTTGCACGTTCCCAAGCAGTGCTCTAAAATGCCTCCATGAAGATATTAGCCACAACTGGAGAAAGTGGGGATCCCATATAACGGGGCCGGAGATGACGATGATAGTATTTTTTTTCTAGGGAAGGTAAAGTACGTTGAAGTAAGACATTTCTCGACTAACTTGGATAAGTCTGGGGATTGGTTGTCCAGGATCAATACAAAACTGAGAAGAAGATCTTCGGATTCGATAGATTTCAGAAAGAAGGCGAATCTATAGTGTTAACTATGGATCAGAAAAGTAGGCTCTGCTTATGGATTTTAGGAAGATCGTACAATCTAAGTGACTTGGATTCCTTGGGCAGTATACGTTTCTGTATGTCAGAAGGAATGTCAGAGGATTTAATTAATGAAGAGATTCGCCTCATTAAAAAGTTATGTAAGAAGATGAAATTATTCCAAGTGATCCAAGCTTATCAAAAATTTTAGCTTGTAAAAATTAGAACACAAACTAGCAGTACCATAGTTTCCGTTTGGGATGGGGTTAAATTGGGTCAATTACCAGCCAAATTATAAGTCCCAAAATTCCCAGCAGTAATACAGATAGATCATTTAGATAAAATCTATAAATTATACCTACAAAAAATTGCTAAAGAAAAATCGTAGGTAATAACATCGATAGTCTAACGATAACGACCAACTATTATTGAAGAAGTAATAGTAATCAAATAATCATATTAGAGGTACCTAACCTGCTTTACGACTTACTGCATTGATCAATCTAAATAATCCGCTTCGGACCCGATAAGTAAATTGAAGACAATTACTCAATACGAGAGATAGAGATAGAGAGAGAAAGAGAGAGTCTACATATCATTAGAGAACTGATATAATTTGTTGTTATGAACGAATATTAACCGTCCTGTGTCACTCTGAATCACTGCATCTGTCGAACGCATACTACTACCAATGCATGAGGCTCTGTAGACCGATATCATTATCAGATATTGATTTTGTATCGTTCGCGATATTAATTTCTCTTCTATTAATTTCGGGTCGTTCAGGTCAATGACGTGAACGTAGATGTACAAATACAACGATTGTAATAAATTAATTGCTATTTCGGTTTAATAGAAGGAATCCATGCAACTCCGATATTTCCATTTCAATAAAACATAATATATGGTAAAAAGTTCAAAATTGTCAAACCGATTTGACAGTTAATTCATATTTGACGTTAGATTTTTTCTGTATATGTGAAGTTTGTTTATATAGCAATAATTTTAGAGGAAATGAGACTATGTATTATAGGTTACAATATAGATACATTAATTGATTCGAAAATTTATGTCACGCATCCTCTAGTCACACCCGAGCGCACCAAAAACAAAAAAAAAGGAACCAAACCGAAAGCGATCTCATTTCCATAATGCCGGCGAACATGCACAACTCTATAATTATGGTGTTTGCTATTCAAATGCGCTCTTGATGCTACCGAGAGCGCAGCTCTAGCGTTTAATTCGGTTGTTGGTTTTAAGGATCTCTCTATCGGCCGAGTGAGAGATAGAGAGAGAGAGAGAGAGGTAAAGAGGTGGTGTACGGACGCGAGTTCTAAGATTGGAAAGTTTGTTTTTATATTTAGAGGATGTCGGGACAAAGTGAACTATTTAAGCTGGGACGAAGTTCAATAAAAACTTTTAAATGAATGGATAAGTTTACTCGTCGTAAGTTCTTCATCCGTGCATCTTCAGCAAACTAGCAGATTATTTTTATATTCGTTTTAATGCACTTGTATTAGGAGTGTTGCAACTTTGCTTTTTATATATTGACGTTAAAGTTTAACTTAGGTTTTGTTTGCTGAAATGCAGGTTTCTTTTTAATTTTTCTAGTTCTCTGCGAGAAATTATTGAAAATCTTAATACTAAGATGTTTATAATGAGTGGTGACATACGCAAGCTTCTTCGAAGGTTAAAGGGAAACACTTTAAGGATTTTTGCGAAAACATCACTTCCATTCTGGTAGCTAGAAGGCTCCACAGAATCATGGCAAAAGTCGGAATAGGATCTGCAATCACCTTGAGCAAATCAGATGGTAACTACGCGCTGAAGGGCAAAAGACCTGCTCCTGGAAACACACTCCCCTATCTATCTATCTATCTATTTATCTATCTATTTAATTATGGTTGGACACCTGTAGTCCAGGCACTTGAGCTGAATGCTCTTTGTATCATCCCTATTAAAACTATCATTTCCAGTTGAGAAGTTTACTGTTCCCCATACTTTTATAAAGTCCAATATCTTGTCCAGTGGAAACTTGAGTACCCTCGAAGGCTCCGTTCCAAAATGTTTCACGTCCAGTCACCAACACAATAATGGTCTTAACTAGGTTTTTATTGCGTCTAATTAAGTGTTCAGACAACTTAGCGTCCTCGTCCTCTATTAGAGCTTTAGTGTGAAGTTGTCTTTAGTGTGAAGTTGTGTTTCTTTGTCTTAGCCAAGACCAAATCTCCATTCTAGTGGTTCCACATACGGGCTCTTTGGCTAGTTCATCGGCTATTATATTGCCTCTAATATTTTCATGTTCGGGCACTCACATCAAAGACACCTTGTTGTTTTGTACCAGTGTATTGAAGTGCTGTTTACAATCTTTAACCAGTTTTGACCTGGTAAGAGGATTCATAACTGCCTTAATAGCGGCCTGACTATCAGTCATTGTGTTTATTTTACATTTCGTGCAGCCTCCCTTTGCAGTTAGCAACCCCACATTCACTATTAGTAAGCGAACAGATCTGGAAATTGTCGGGCACATCTGCACAAAACAGCGTACTGAGTGGACGATATCTTCCATCCATACAAATCGCCGCGAGTAAACGGGATCTTCCTCGCTCACAAGTAACACCACATTTAGTTAGTATAACGAGAAGTAATCTAGCGTTAAGATACATACCCCAAAACTGGAGAAGGGCAAAAGTCACCTTTACGAAAAATTGGAAAGGAAAATGGGACCAACGCCAAATCCTTCACTCCCTATAGATAACTATATAAGAATAAGGGTTATGGAAAAACTCCACTTCAAAAGAATCAGCATGGATAAAAGACCGCTAGATCCACAGAGACTGCCCTGCATGACCTAATCGGAATCATTCAGAGAACTCTGGATGAAAGAGAAACAGCTATCTGCGCCTTCCTAGACATTTCGAGTACTGGAAATAAGATGCAGTAACAAAACCGCATCTTAAGACTTATCACCGGCGCTCTGTAGTTGGTCCGAACAGCTCCGAGACGACCATCCGTTAAGTCACGATAACTCGACGTGTCAACCAAGCTAAAGGCGAAACCCTTCTAAGAGGGAGTAGGTGGACGTGCAGGGAAACGGAACGGTGAGCACGAGGAAACGATGCGGAATAATGAGCACGGGTCGAACAAGCGGAAAGGACGGGTTTCCAAATACTAGAGAGTGGGAAACCAATGTCACGATTGAGATTTTGGGGATGTCTTGGGATCTCGGCGGCTTCCCTTACCTTTCGTGGAAAATAGCGATGAGACTTATTTACAACAGATACCTGATCAAAACAAATTTTGTGGCCCGTATCAATAAAGTGTTTGGCTAAGGCTGAGTATGTTGAAGAAGGTGTTCTTTGATTCTAGTTTGAATTAAACGTCCAGTTTTGCCAGTATACACTGAACCACAGTCGCATGGAATTTTGTAAATTCCTTTAAGGGAGAGAGCATGACGAGTGTCCTTGGACGAAGGGAGAATTTGGGAGATCTTGTTTAAAGGTTTAAAACCCATCTTCATTCGGTATCGGTTGAAGATGAGAACCCATGCGTTTTCGAAACACGTGTCCCGAGTAATTAATCAAAGTTGTGGTGTTTGGTGATACCGATGTTTTATCCGACACATTTATATTACAAAATCACACCGAATGAGAGACACGACAAAAATACGGAGAGAACACAGACAGAGAACACGTGACAGCTACACACATTATCAATAATGCACACGATCCCACGTCTGAACAACTCGCATGCGTTATCAATGTTGCCAACTGAATTTTGCTATCATTATTATTTATTTACTTCATTAGGGATGACATCGAAATTGTACTCATGCTGTATAACAGCATTATACACCCGAAATACTCGATTTAAGTAATTTAAAAAATATGAATTAAAAGTCGTTTGAATTGGCCCACCAACACTTTGAAAAGAAATCAAGTTTATTTCACATTAAATTTGTGAAAAGGAAATCTGAAACATTTCTTCCCTTTTGTTCGATCTGTCCCTTCTTCAGTAGGAGAGGGCAGAACAGCTACAATATCCGAGTGGTCCACTGAAGCTATGTCAGGAACAGTAGGGTAACAAAAATAGTTGGCTATACTTTTTCGAAGATAGCTGACTTCAAACTCTCCCTCTGAAAGTTTTTTGGTAATATAGCCAAGGTAATAGACTACATATCTTTCTTCCAATAAATGTAACAAGGACGTAAGTTCTTTCTCCAATGCTTTCGATCTTAGGAGGTGGGATGTCTTCATCATCATCATCTGACGAAGACAAAAGTTGTAATGTTTTTCCTTCAACATCACTTTCATCTTGATATGAGGGATCTTCTGTATCTTCATCACTGCTGTCGAACAGTGCTGGCTTTTTATTCTTCCACTGATTTACTTTCGGCGTAACTGTTTTTGATCTTAGCGTGGCTTTCACTGGCGTATCTGTAAGGATTTTGGTAGTCTCTGCTTTTCTCTTAGTTTGTGTCCTAGAAAGAGCCTTAGGGTGTGGTTCTACTTCTACAGGCGTCATTCCTGCAATCCTATTCATGTTCGTCTGAAGCGTATTTGTCAATTGATCTTCGAGGTCAAAGGGTTGAGAAATGGAGCCATTTTGTGTGTCAGATGAACAGGCACGAGGATTTAGATCTGATGAGATGGCCCGGAAAGTGGAGATATGTTTGAGGTAATCTCGCTCAATTACACTAGCTGGTGCAAAATCATCGTCGCAGAATCCCGTTCGATTCAGAGGAAAAAATCCTGGGCGCCTGAAACCACTAGAAATACTTTAGTATTTGTAGTAAAAGCCTTGGAAACGCCAAACCCACAGCCACTGCAACAATGTAAATGTAAAACGTTTTGCCAGGATGGTTTGTATGCCAAGCTTCCAAGGCCTGACTATAAAACGTTTTGAAAGAGCCAAAAATTGTCAAATCCAGCGGCTGTAGACGCCCTGAAGTGTGGAGAGGAAAAGTCAACAATTTAATGGCCCTTTTTGCCGCCATTTCTACTACTTCTTAAACGTTAAACCAGTTTGTTATCGGCTTATCAATAAAACTCCTCCAAAAGGTTAAGAGATCGGAAAACCCACTTATTCCTCCTTTAGTGACAATCGCTAGAACCAGAGTTCTCTAGCGAGAACTATGTTGAAACAGACTATGTACACCTGTCACTTTGGGAGATGAACATCCAGAACACTTGACATCTAACTGCACCGCTACCACAGAAACTCAATCCAATTATCTCAGCAAGGACATCATAGACGAAGAAGAAATTTCTTTTCTGAATCCATCATAGTTATTGCAGTTTATTGAAGCTCTTAAACTGGATGGTGAGCTCTGTAAGAGGGCCAACCCCAACAACTAATAGCTCATGTAAGGATGCTTCCCAAGATTATAGAAGTTTGGTCACCTATTTCGTACTTTCTGTTTTTGATCGCTGAAAAGTGTAAGTCGGAGCTTTCTGTTAGCTCTGTCAAGAGATTCCTGACCGGACTCGAACACTTGCTTGGGAATCTCTCACTTCGTCTGTCAGCCGACTTCACCATCCAGTTTTCCAACTATTACAAACTTTATTTCAATAAATATGTAATTATGTAGATTTAATTAAAAATGTAATACGACAGAAGAAGAACAAAAATTGAATGAAGAAATCGATACCTAACATATTTCGTTCACATCCACCTAACCTGTTTGCCTACACCAAGAAAGCCAATTTATAAATAAAATCGAGTTGGATAAAATCTAACGCTTTTATTAAATGTGGGCCCCGGATCGCGTTCACTGTACACCAGTAGTCGACGTATTCCCGAAGGCTCACCACTTTTCTGCCAATTCTTTAGCTCGCGTCCTCACCTTTAATGGAACCTATCCTTCTATACACACACTTGGTGGGATTCGATCCCTTGAGAAATCAACTTTTATAAACATTCTTTACGTAGATTGGACGGTCCCCAGTATAACGTTGAGTGTATATATGTATATAATTCTATAGTATATAATATACATATAAGATTCCCGAATTGTGTTAGGTTTGAATATGAATAAAACTAACCATAAACGAACCAAATAATTCCGTAATATTAAAACTACTACTCTATACAGCTTGAGAGAGATATTTTTCACGGAACCTACACAAAAGAAGTACTTGGGCACCTTCGAGTAAATACGTGTAATTTATAAAACGTTGACCCATCGTCCTGATGTATACACCGGATCCTCCCCCGCAGGCTTTCATGCATTGACACTGATACATTGTTCCCGCGTCGCAAATGCACACACTCACGTATACAAGAGGTGCCATATATCCGAAAATATCGTTAATTTACGTTGTCCGTATGGGGTGACGTGTATTTTCTCTTTACTGGCCGGTGTGTGTAACATCGATGGCCGCAATTCCACCGATAAGTCACTTACATTGGCTCGGACGTTTCAGTCAATAGGCTATTAACTTCACGTCGGGGCTGGCGTTGTGTAGCGTATTGGTACAATTTATTTACTGTATGCGGTTGATGTGACGAAAAAATTGCAAAAATTCTAAGCGGATATATACTCACTGACATTAGGAGTGTTACACCCAGAAGGAGTAATTTGTTTAACTTGATTTTTTTTTTTTTTGGCAATGTGATAGTTTTACATCAGAAATGAAATAAATAAATAAATAATGTGTTTGGCGACTTCGTAGCTGAGTACACTCCTGTACATGTCTAGGCATCGACAAAAGTCCCTCCCCATAATATACCACACATCTTCGATGGGACTTCCGGGGAAGGAGAGAGCCACGGTAAAACATTAACGCCTGCTTCTTGGAGAAAGTCCATAGTTCGACGAATATGGGGACCTGCATTGTCTTACTGAAAAAGGATGTGTGGACGACCATCTAGATAAGGTAGTAAAATGGTTTGTAGGACATCATAAATATAACGTCATACTGCCTCGAATAAACAGAAGTTACTCCAACAGTCCTCTCAACAGCAAGCCCAATACGCTCTGTGGTACGCCTCGGTTGATCAGCTGGTCTTCTTTGCGTTCCTTTACCTTCTTCTGTCCACACACGATACATACGCATTACCGTCATTGCAGTACAATTATCACGACGGCCAATTTCACGATAGGACAAACCAACATCTCGATAGGCAATAATTCTAATACAATAAAAATAGTCGAGACAAACTTGCCCTACGCGCAGTTTACCTTCTCATTCGCACCCTCTACCGAGTTTTACATTCTGTGCTTGTGCGAATGAGACGGTAAACTGCGCGTAGGGTAAGTTTGTCTCGACTATATTTTCTCTGACTGTACATACATATCGTAATGGTTGGCTTAGTGAGCAAGGGAGCAATTACACCAGCAGATATTCCGTGATTGGAGTGTTAGATGTCTGACGTCGAAAGCTACATTGTGAACATCAAAATTAAATTAAAAAACCCCAGTAGCAAAAACACACCATTTTGGAGACACCAGGTATATTGCACGAGACAGCACCCTGTATATTAATATCAAAATTAAAATAACGATTAATAAAAAAATATACTAATTGAATCTAGGTAAAACAACAATGTAATAGGCAATGTAGATATAAGAGAAATTTATAAAAAATAAAGAAATTAATTATCCCGTCTTCTGGGCGTAACACTTCTAATGTCAGTGAGTATATTAACAAAATTGTTACAACTTAGAGTACAAAATTCCCTGCAAGAAGTCCGAAAAAGCACTATTCTAGCCTTAGCGTGGGTGTTCCTCAAGGCTCCAGTTTGGGTCCTATACTGTTTTCATTCTAAGCGTGAATTTCGTATGTCAAACAAGTGGCAAAAAAAAACACTAAAAGTTATAACCTGGCTCCTTCAAAATTGTAATATCAACCTGATAGAGCAGCTATGAGACGAATTGAATAGGAAGTTTCGGATAACCTGTCCCACCTCAAAACAGCATCTCTGAACAATCTTTCTTAGCCTACTAGAGAATTGGATAGATTTATTACAAACCAGGCCTCCACAACTTCTATCACGTCTTCGTTGGAACTAATTTACGACCTTTCAAACTTTTTTTCAGTCGAGGAAAAACATGGTAGTCTGACGGAGCCAGATCTGACTCACGAATTATTATTATAATTATATATTATAATTATATACTCCCTCCGTTCGAAAATATCGTATACATTTGAAGATAAATTAAACATTAATGAGAGGTATCAAAAAAATTATAGACAAGTGTTCTTTTTTATAAATTCATGCACTAGTTAAGCTATTGATTTATAGATGGCAGGTTTTTGATTTTGTCAGTGTCAAAAACGTCAGCACATTTCAATCATCATTCGCGGAAAAACAGTTTTGGTCCCGCTCTGTGTAAAAAATGGAAGCTATTCATGCGAATAATGAACAGTTGAATAGGAATTCTAAGTCCAAGCAATTAACTACTCATCGACGTACCGGTACATTGCAAAAACTATTGCAATTTAAAAAAGGACAGAGGCTGAAGTCCCGATTGAAATGTGTTAGATCTTGGCTTTTTAATTCGATACAATCTTTGCAACATAAAGCTTCGCCAAATACAGTTGACGAACTGATCCAATCCGTCGAAAACGCCTTCAATGAATTAGACTTGATAATGTTCTTCTGACATTACAGTCCTGCATGGAATGGTTGATAAAAGTCATATAAGGTTCCTCATATTAATAAGGCTACGCTTCGGTGCGAAGGACGGTTACCAACTAATTTAATGTGTTCAAAAGAAGCACTGGAAAAGGCCAGATCCCACTTAGATTGAACGTCGTTTATATAATTCAATTTCAATTAAAGTTATGAATGTATACCATAATTTCGGACAAAAATAAAATTGAAATGTATATCATATTTTCGGACGGAGGGAGTATTATATATACCTATTTTAAATTGCCTGTAATAGTAATTTCACACTAAATCGAGCAGTAAAGGATAGCAAGCATGCATTCAAACAAAGACGGTAGAAGATAGTGTAAAATTTCTTACGAAAACAGTGTTAACTTCACCCCTATATATCTATAACGTGTAAAAGTAGACTAAATGTGTTTACACTACGTAGAAGAGATGTATACTCTAAAATTTACCTGTGCACTCCGTATTAATATTTTACTCTAAAAAGAGTAGACCTACAGTGTGTTTCACTTTTCATGGGGACACCTAATTAACTTTTTTATTTTGAAAGCAATCAATATAAAATTTTTATCAGTTATGTAGGCCACGACAATGCATCTTTTCATATGAATAGAGTTTTTAGTTTTTTTTTGTCAAAATCTAGCCAACTACGATTAAAATAAAAAGTAGCGTTTCAAGTCGGGTCATAGTAGCGATTAAGATAGAGCAAAAAAGTATTAAGAAAAGTTATTACAAATCACTCAAGAACTCCAAATACCAAATTTCTCTGAAAAATTTGTAATTTTACATTTTTCTCCATTTTTATGCCATCAGCAGATGATAATTTGTTATTGCAATAATAAGAGTGCCATGAAACAAGAAAACGATTCGCAAATTTTATTCAGTATTAAAGAACAAAATATAGCAACAATTTAACGAACAATATTTTAAATAGGATCTTTTTCAACTAGATCACCTTGAAGACGGATACATTTTTCCAATCGTCTTTTGTGATTCAGTACAACTCGTCGTAGTATTTCTGGGGAAATTTCTCGGCAGGCTTGTCGGATTCTCTGACACAGTTCCTGTATGTTTTGAGGTCTTGATGCATACACAACATTTTTAATAGTTCCCCAAAGGAAAAAGTCAAGTGGTGTAATGTCAGGCGATGTAGGAGCCCACTCTATTAACGGGCTATTACGACCTATCCATCTTAACGGAAAGTTCTCGTCTAACCATGCTCGCACTATTCTTGCGTTATGAACCGGGGATCCATCTAGCTGGAAGTACAAATCTCGCCTCTCATCCAGTGGTAAATCATCAAGCACATCCATTAATTCAGTATTTAAAAAATGTAAAAACCTTTCTGCATTTAGCGTGTCAAAAAAGAAAAACGGGCCAATGATTCGTGCATTTAAAATTCCGCACCACACATTAATTTTCTGTGAATATTGTCTTTTACAGTTGATGACCCAGTTTGGGTTTTCTGTTGCCCAGTATCTACAGTTCTGGGACGAAACTACACCGTTAGTAGTAAATGTAGCTTCATCACTAAACATAATTTTTTTCAAAAAAATTCTCTGTCATTTAGATAATTACCTTGAGCCCATAGACAATACTCCATTCTTCTATGGAGATCTCCATCTTCAAGAGTGTGTAAATATTTTGGCTTATACGGTTTCAATTTGTGACGACGGAGACATCTCCAAATTTTAGAGTAAGAGATATTTAAATTTCTAGCCATATCTCGTAAACTCGTGTGAGGATTATTACGATACGCTGCTAATATTACTGCATCTAAATGGTGTTCTCGATCGTTCAATCCTCGTGGACGTGGTTTAGTAACATTTCCAGTAGTGTTGAAAATATTATTCATGTATGCAACAGTTCGATGACGGATGGGTGGACGTTCAGGGTGCCTCGCGTTAAACTCTAGCCGCCTCTCGGGTAGAACGTACATTGTCACCAACAATTCGAATAATTTCTACTTTTTCAGCAATACTTAAATGTCTATCGGCCATTGCTTAGCAAAGTTCGATAGTTGCAACTGAAGTAAACTGTTTAGTGAATTGACGTTTGATGTTTGACGTTTGAACTGATGAATCGTTTTCTTGTTTCATGGCACTCTTATTATTGCAATAACAAATTATCATCTGCTGATGGCATAAAAATGGAGAAAAATGTAAAATTACAAATTTTTCAGAGAAATTTGGTATTTGGAGTTCTTGAGTGATTTGTAATAACTTTTCTTAATACTTTTTTGCTCTTAATCGCTACTATGACCCGACTTGAAACGCTACTTTTTATTTTAATCGTAGTTGGCTAGATTTTGACTTTATAAAAACTCTATTCATATGAAAAGATGCATTGTCGTGGCCTACATAACTGATAAAAATTTTATATTGATTGCTTTCAAAATAAAAAAGTTATTTAGGTGTCCCCATGAAAAGTGAAACACACTGTATATAAACACTGGCTAGTGTTAATTATTTACACTAAATTTCTAACTATGTAGCAACATGCGATCTATGTGCAGGGGAATTGTCTCGCAAAATCAAAACACCTTTGGACAACTTTCCTTTTCTATAATTTTTTTCCGTAGAGTGATCAGTAACGACGTATAATAATTATCAGTTATTGTTCCACTCTTATCCGGAAAATCAATCATGATTACTCCATGGTAATCGCAAAAAACTTTTCCAGCAGATTTTTTAGCACGAAATATCTTAGGCTTTGGAAAACCGTTGTGTCTCCATTCCATCAATTGTTGCTTTGTTTCTGGACCGTAGAAATGTGCCAAAGTTGGAATGTTTCTCATTCGAAAACGCCGTCCATCATATATAGTTGATGGACGTGTTCATATGAAATATTCAGGAGACGGACACAGAAGCTGGCCGTCACGTCACGACGAGCTCCATACCATTTTGTAGAAGGTGGAAGGTTCTCCTACTGTGTTTTGGAAAACGAAATCACGAGCTGCATTTTGCATGTCTCTGGCATTTTTTTTATGTTCAGAAATGTAATTCTAGATAACTCTCAACTCATACCTTGCTAAATGTTTAGGTATAGGATAATAACGAAATTAGATCTTTTTCCTTCTTAAATCTATATTACAGGTACTAACTAAATAATTTTTGTTGTTAAAAATGTTTAAGTTTTAATATTTTTTACGTCCCTTTTAAGGGACGCTGCCTATGTTATCACCATCTGGTGTTTTAACTAAAATAATATAGAAGCTTTTCCAAAGCAAAAATTTTATTTATATGTTTATATTGTACGATACAGTTTAAAACAGAACTTGGGATGTAGAGCTATCTGACATTTCTCGCAAATGAACTGACTTTTTTACCATATTGTCGACATCTTCTATCACCTTCATGGCAAATTACTATGTGATTCATACCATCATAACGTACATCTTAAAGAGGTCGTGAAATACTTCCTTTATGGGATTTTGTTCCATATAACTTCAAGAGACTGAGAGTGATGTAGTACCTTCGAAAAGATAATAAACTTTCTGCATTTGGACTTTTTCGACAGCAACTTTTTCATGAGTAAACAACTATTTACTACGGAGACATCCATGAAATGGGCAAATGCTGTGCTCGTTATATGCCAACCAAAGATTCTAACTTGTCGTCCTCACCCATACTTTTGTTATAAGAAACCACTACTTCTGGCTGAGGAATGATTTTTCTCGTTTTAGAAGTCCTGTCCCAGCAAGACGTTTGAGTAAGTCCATTCTTTTCAAAATTTGTGGCAAATGTGACAACCTTGTAGTCATTCCACTGTACAAGCATTGAATTATCATTGCTGAAAAATTCCTATGTTCGTGACACCGTTCCAAGCTTTCTTTGAAGGTACTGGACACTGTTGAATTCGATTTTCTCTGATCGTGCCAGTGGCACATAAGCTTGTTCCAACAGAGACACGCCAACATCTCACTCGAAATCAAAATGCTTTTCTTTGTTCGAATTCTTCTCTGTATATATTTCGAAATCGTACATGTATTCTATATTAGAACAAAGGGCTCCATTCTTATAACGAAACCTGATTGGCTTTCCGCGAATATATTGTTTCGCGTAGTTCTTTTCCATAATATGGAACCATACATTCATCTATCGACAGATTTTCGTCAAGACCTCCATGATTTTTAAAATTTTTATTTAGTATATCAACTAACGGTCTCATCTTCGCTGGACCAATACAACCTTCTGTATTTACCATAGCCCGATAATAATAGTACTCCAAAAAATACATAAAGTTCTTCCAATGTCACCGCAACTTCTTCATTGTGTTGACGAGCATAGATACTTGTTGCTCTCATCTAATATAAGATGCAACAATTCTTCATCAAAAAAGCTTAAAAATCTAATGGGGTAGATGCATTTGCTGCCTCAGCAGAGCACGGCAGTGGGTTGCAAATAGTAAGAATGTCGTTATCTGGTAGGTTTTTTAGGATTCTTTACCCAGGCAGATTTCTAATAAGCCTTTCTCTGTGCTTGTTCCTCCTTTTGTAGTTCAGAAAGCGGCATAAGGTCGTCAGGTTCGAATTCATGATCGTTAGCGAGAACAATTTGATATGGTTGACACAAAATTCCTTTTGGCAAGTGGTTCACATCACCTGATGCGCATCATCAGACCCATTACTGTCTACTTCTGTATCATTTCCATTTTCTGGTGGTAAAATATAAACAATTGCTTCTTGA